>WTSP01008148.1:0-39813 GCA_025331215.1 Actenoides lindsayi | reverse complement strand
GGTCGAAATTAATTCTATAAAGAATCTATTTAATAGATGGAACATCAGATTGGAGGAACTCAAGAAAATTAATTTACCAGTCTTCATGAACAGGAACTTTACCTGATCACAATGATCTGATGGCCCAAATCAGGCTGGGCAGTAGATTCTTAGTGCTGAGCAAAAATAGTAAAAAATGCTAGAAGAATAGGCTGGTTAGCAGGTTCTCTGTGTAACCATCATAACAAAGAAGTCCTGCTAAAGACTGGAAATAGCTTCAGGGGCTCTGCTGTCAAAGAACAATCTAGCACTGCATTAAAAAGCCTGATTTACCCTACTTCCTACTAAGCGTAGTACTTACTACCATTTCTCTTCATTAATAAAAGCTGCAGAACATTGTGTCATCTTAGAACTACTCACAACTGAATCTGATATTTTGGGGTGTTCAAAGTGCTGTGTTTAGCAATAATGTAAGCCACGGGTTGTAGCAAGAGCAGCAATTTGTGCAATATGCAAATCTAATAAAGAACGTGCTTTTTAAATTTAACATGAATACTACTTTGTTAGCATAAGAACTGGATATGGGCCAACAGTAATAAAGACAACTGTGAAAACATGGATTTGACATAGGATTTTTTTCTGGTGATAAAAGCATAGGTGTCGTACTAGGAAGAACACTAGTGTGCATGAAATTCTTGCTACTCTCACATCTTGTTCAGAATAGCACAGTGATTCTTAAAATAACTTAAGCATGTTACATCCATGCAGCATTATTTTCTCTTCCTTTACATGCCCATTTGGAAACTCTGTCTTTTATCCACAGCTATTTGGAAGATAAAACATTATTTTGCTTGTAAAACTCGAATCCCAAAATGGTAGCATTACACTGATAGATGCCAGGATGTAAGTAATTATTTACATATGTACATATGTATGCATAGATGTAGCGTAACTTCTTGGACTGGAAAGCAAAAAAAAAAGTTATAGTATGAAATAATTCTTTGGGGGTGTGGCATTTGACTATAAGCCTGACAGAAAATGAGAAAAAATCAACTAATCTTGTGTTAGCAAGAGAGTATTGAGCGGCATGTCTGGGAATGCCGGAGTTCAGTGGTCAGGAGGATCATAAAGCATTAGATCAGAAGTGTCAGAGAGCTGAATTTTCAATTTTGTCCAAATTATCTTGTATTTCATGGGTATGCAGGGCTCCATGTAGAGGGCTTTTAAATCTTACATTGTGAGGTTAACGCCTAGTGCTTCTTTGCCCTTCCAGTAGAATGCTCTCTGGCTCTGACTGTTCCTTCCATTAGAGTCACCTCCTTCTCCTCCCTGTCCTCTGGCTAAATGGAGGAGTGGAATACTAGCAGAGGAATGTGACACTTCCAGTTTGCCACATAGGTGGTAATTGCTGCATTCCAAAGAGGTTACCACAGCAAAACCATCAGAGATACATGCACCTCAAGTAGAAAGAAAGTAGAGCTTCATTTCTACAGCTTGTTGAAGTTGTAAATCATATTTAGTGTGACTGACAGTACACTTTAACTTAGATATTTCAACCCTAGGGAAAACCCAAATAAATAGTTATCTGTTTCCTTGGGTGGCCCGTTTCTGACGCTAGTTTTCTCTGTAAGTCCTAATACAAAGTAATTATTATGATGTCAGCTATTTCCTTTTCCTCACCTTCCTATTTTCCATTGCATAACTGTAATTATTATTGATTATACCTAATTAGGTTTCATTGTGCTTCAAAGACATAATACTTGGTCTGTGCCTCCAAAAGGTGATAAACTTACATTTAGGCTTAACATCGTGAGTTAGAGCAAGAGACAAGGGGACAATTAGATGAAAAGACAAGAGTGACCACTTCAAAAACACATGATCTTTGCCTTAGTTGACTAGCTGGGTCTTTGCAATTAAGTAAACTCTGAACTCAAAACATTTTCATGACTAGTATATATAAGGGTATACTGCTGGTGTGAAGTGGTTTATTTATGTCAGAGAAATGTGTTATCTTGAGGGCAGCTGTTTTATCCAATGTATAGAGCACATGCACTTCACCTGTCTTGTAGACTGAATGGCTTGCATACACAGAGGGGACTCCTTTCTTCCACTTCACAGAATGGTACCCTACGAGTCATGTTGCACTCTAAACAGGCTCTTTCCCTCACCTGTTTGGAGCTCTTTGTTGCTTTGCTGTCTTCAGTTCATTTCTGCATTTTCTACTATGCTTGGGTCTGCTCCTTATACCCAGGGTTACATCACAATGAAACAATTTTAGGAATTGGACTTCTTTGAATATTCCGTTCCCACCGTCCTCCAAAACAGATTCTCCTCCACAAAATATTAGTTGTATGTGTTCTCATGTTACCACTTCATCTCGGAAATCACATGTCATTGTTGATACATCACTTAATTTTGCCATACCTTGAACACTACATGGGAGACCAAACTACCTGACAGTCAAGTACTTGAGAAAACAAAGATTCTGTAGTCTAGTAAACCTTTAGTCATCTCTGGCTTGGTCTAAGGGATGGGGAATTTTGGATGTTCCAGGGCCTTGTTAACCAAGCCTCAGGTCTGAAAGTTTTGCCAGAAGTACACGAAGGTTTATAGACTGACTTTGCAAACCAGGAAGTTGGTATAAGCCACAGCTCAACAACCGTGTTCTGTCTGATGGAGGAGTCAGTGATATTGTAGGAAAGTGATTAAGAGTGAAAGAAAAAAAAATAATGGTCAAAAAGGAATGGTTAAAAAGCCCCAGTAGAAATGTTTTGTCTTCAGCCTCTAGGTCCTTTTTCTGATATTATGCTATCTGTAATGAGCAGTCTTTGCAAATCAGGCTCTTTACTTACTGGCACTACCAAAGCAACTATGATACATTAGCTGTTCTGAGGTTTTATCCATTAAAAGATTTATCCATTGCTGCCCTTCCATCCTACTGTCATGCAGTGGGAATGCCAAACAGAAGCCAGATGCTTTTGTTTTGAGGATGAATTAGTGGGCATTCTGGGGAAGATGTTGGTAGGCATTAACAGACTATATCCCAATCAAACAGTTGCTGACTGGTGAGTATAGATGTGCCTGAAATGATGTCCTTCGATGTATTTCAGATATGATTCCAGGCATGTGTAATATTTTGAAACAAAATGGAAGATGCTGCTCCAGCTCTGGGGAACTGAGACTATTTACAGAAAGTAAGTTGGGGTTTTTTTTTGTTATATTAGATTTCAAATTCACCATGAAAAAATGTTGAGAATACTGAACAGAAATGTTACTTGAGCATTCTTTATGGTGTTGTGCCTTTGAAAGGGAAAACTGAATGCAACTCTGGTGACATAGCATCATGAGGACACATGAGGTGACTTCTCACTGCTATGCAGAGTGAAAGGAAGGGCTTAAGAAACAGTCAGGAAATACCTTTGAAAACACTCTAGGCTCTGATTGACTGACAAGTCCTGAGTGCCAAGACACACATCCCAGTCCTGGCACATTTGGAGGAGACCTTTGAATATTAAACAATAAAGATCAACTGATTCTACTGAGAAAGGCCATAGATAAACATGTCTTTGTGGGCTTCTCTTGTGCCTTGCAAGTCCCTGTTGGGATATTGATATATTTATATCAAGGCAATATCTAGAAGCCCCAAGAAGGTGTTCTGGTGTTGAGTAAGATGATATAAGCAGTCGTAACCCTTGCTCCAGTAAGCTTACTACCTCTGATTACAAACATAGTTTTTATTTAATAGGTATCCCTTTATTGTTACAAATTTAAATAATCTAAGTTCTTGAAAGTGATAATTCATTATCCAGTGAAATGAAAACCTCTTTACATTAGTCAGTCTGTCAGGAATTTAGCTCAATAGATACATGCAGCATTTCTGGGTTGCCCACTCACTGTAGCTCATCGGTAGCCTTCTGCAAAGAAACATAAGAGAAATCTTTTACTCTATATCTAAGTCACCAAAGTCTAGGTATTTTAGATCAATGAATGAAGCAACTTCCAAACTCTAAAATATCTGAAAAGTTGATTACACTTCCACAAAATGTGAAAATAGATTACGACCAAATATTCATTTAACTTACACTTAGAAGATTCCTTATCAATATAGTATGACAGCTATTTCTTAAAGAAAGAGGAGTGAACAGTTAGCAAGAGGTGGTGACTCAGCATAAATAAGGACCTAGTTGATCAGGCAAAATGAGGCACTGTATAGTTATTGCCAGGCTTAGATGAGCTAGAATGAGAGCTGTGAAGGACCTTGAAAAAGGATGAATAAGATAGATTTTGCTAAAGAATACAAGTGCTTTAGGAGTGATGTGAAAGTGTAGTCCTGGTCTGAACTATAGCATTAATATAGTTGGAGCCAGATTTTGCCTAGAATCAGGAGGAGTGCATGAATCTGAGATCCAGCTGTCCTCAACAGTTGTCTATCTTCCTGATAGTTCACATTCTCAGATTCTATCTTGCATCATTAAAATCTTCTCATTAAATTTTTGTCAGAAGTATTACTTGACAGTGACAGATTTGTTGGGTTTGTCAGACAAAACTTTTTCAAAATGTTTTTGCTCAGTCTTTAGTATTTGAACTTTTTAATCTACACTTGAATTTACAAAACATATTTCCTTCATCCAATTCAAGACAGGCAGAATAGATCATAAGGGAGATTTTTTCAATTTTCAAGTGAATTCTTCAACTTCTTCAGGACTTCTTATGACAGGAGAGAAAAGAAGTGTCTTTTTAGGTGATCATTTTCACATTCTACTGCAATTGTCAATAGCTTTTTACTGAATTCTTATTTAATTAAGCTCAGATTAAGCTACTGATGCTCTTTACAAATCTCCTTGATTTACAAGGCTAAACATTCTACTGGTGATTGTTTATGTTAAAACAATGAGGCTAGCATAACTAATTTATCAAAAGTAACCAGTTACAATGACAGCCTTGTTCCCAAAATCTCTAATGTCTGAGCAGACCTTTTCTGGATGCTGTCTTTCTTGGACTACTCTGTTGTAACTGTTGTTTTGTTTCTCTGTTTTTCCTAAAAAGTCATTGTTATTGTGATGAGAATGGAAAGCGTCTCTGAGAAAGAAGGTCATAAAAACATTTTCTTCAGTTAATCTTTCCTCTGTGGTTCCAGTTTCTGCATTTATATGACAAATTTTTCACTGTCACACAGGTAATCATTGAGATGGTTATCTTTTACAAATGTTCAGTCAGATCTTGTAATCTTATACACAGTTCTGAACATCAAGACTTCCAGTAGTAACCCAACTCTAAATAAAAAAGTCTGTACGTTTGGGTTTTGTTTGGATTATGAAAGCCTGGTGGAGATACAGATAGAAATTGTATTTCCTGACTGACCAATTTATACATTCATTTTAAAAATATGTATAGCTCACAAACTGAGGATATAAGGAAATTATTGACTGTCAGCAACAAAAAATCTTAGCTATTCTAAGATGTACTCATGTCTAAAATGTGAAAGTAGCTCACATCCATGAAATAGCTCTAGTTCCAAGTCACTGGGAAATCTTTATCTATGTAAATTAGTTGAGCAACCCAGCAAGGTTTTTTTCTTCTGTTACTTCAAAAAAAAGATGAGTAAATGGAGATGGAACAATTATAGTTATTTTCAGTTATCAGTCTAACCACGTTCAGATATTGGTATGCATCAGGCCTCACAGTTTATAAGTACAGAATAAGTGTATCATGTGCAATGCCACTGATCAGTGCCACCTGCCTCTTCCTGTGTCATTTCTGTTCTTCCTGATCATTTTCTTAAAGCACATTTCCTGTTACTGTACAGCTGTCAAATGCTTTGGGATGAAGCTACTTTTGGAACTGCCAAAGTAGTTTAGGTATAAAGCTGAAAATGGAGTTATGATGCAATGCCACCCAATCAAGCCCTTGGAAAGAATTATCACAGGACTGATTTCAGTTTGGCAAGCTATCTGCAGAAATGATAATAGGCATTGCTCAAGCCTGTCACACCTTATTTCTTGTTTTCCAGGCCATATAAATAAATAGTCTTCTTTGCATATATGAATGTATCCAAACCTCTCCCATCCCATTATTTCTGAGCACAGAAGGGTCCTTCGTCCAGATTAGCAGCCAGATTGAAGTAGACACCCTCCTATTTTCATAGCACTAGGTATCATTTTGATATGTTTGCAACTGGGGTGGATAATTGCCATTGCTGGTACTATTAGTGTCATTGCTGTTACTGGTTCCCAAGTTTCATTTTTAGGAACCTGGTTTTGTGCAGTACCAGAAAGAAACAACTACTTAAAACTTCACCTCAGTTAATAATACATTTAGTCTCATGTTCACTTCAACCTTTTATTATTTTTTAGAAACAGTTTTGTTAAGAAAAAATATTCTAAGAAATAGGTGTAGATTCTGTACTTATAAATTTGGTTCTAGTCTTTCCAGTATACTGAATGTGCTCTATGGATAGTTTATGAGGTTTAGTTTTCTTAATAAGAATTACATTAGGCCCTCTTATAGTACATGTTATGCTTTTAATTTTCATTCTTTATTAGCAGTTCCGTTTTGTAGGATCCACTGGACTTCTGTGTGTCAAACAATTTCTTGAAAGGTTTCTTTTTTTTTTTCTCATTGTAAGCTCTGGAATAATATCTATAGGTCATAGGTCATAAAGTAGGAAGTAATTCAGGTTACTAAGATGTGTTATCAACTCACTAACAGTCCAGTTCAAGACTAATGCTGTCATCTAGAACTTTAGAATGCAGCAAATAATTTGCTTTATTGACTGTTGATGAGCTTGGAAAAAGTTTGTGGTCTAGAATTATCCTCAGTTCCATGTAAGCTTCTGGAGCACAGGGCGAGAAAAGAGTAGATATCCTTATGGTGCTGCAAGATCTGTTCCTAAAGTTAATTGTAGGGCAAGCCTAACGAAACTGTTCAAAACAGGATATGGTGAAACACAGAGCACTCCCTCGGCTCCTTCACAAATCCCTCCCTCCTCTTTCTATATTCCGTCTCAAAATAAATAGCTGTGGTTAGTTGGAATCAGAGTGCCATCGATGCTACACTTTCCATTTTAGTTTCTGGGTTTCTGTGGTTGTTAAATACCGGAGGCTGAGACTTACACAGATGTAGTTTTCTTCTGTCTCCCATCTTCTTGCTCTTTTCCTGATTTTGGAGACTATCTCAGTTGTTATCCACCATTCGTGTTTGCTTAGATAGAAATTCAGCGTCATACTGGACCAGTATTTCTTTAGGAGTGTGAGAATTAAACTTGCTCCCATGTTGTAATAATAAACTCATGGTTGCACCCTACCTGTTCCAAACTTTTCATTGTAGAGAAACATGTCTAGGTTAGCAATGCTGCAGCCTGCATATAGTATCTACGTCTTGCTTTACACACAAGTTTAGAAAGTTTTGTTTCACAAGTTTTCTGATATACAAGAGGGTCAAAAAGGCTCTGGTTAAAATACGAACCAACCTATAAGTTTGTGTCTTGAAGACATTCAAACATGTACTTCCTGTTTTAGAGGTAAGTGGAAAAGACTGCTCTAATTTAGTATTGTTAGCATTTCTTAAATATACTAGCAGTTCTAAGAAATTATTATTTAATGGTATGAAAGGTCTCTGTCAACCAGTTACAAGAAGTCCAGTTTGTCATTTCCACAAGAAGCATTGCAGGTGAATAGCTGTACCATGTCTCACATCCTAAGCCAAAGCCAAGGGAGTAATTACATTTTGGTCCAATCTCATTTTTCATGTGAGGGAGTTCTACAGCAGGAGAGTCTCTCTTTTAGCTAGAAAAGCAAAAGCACTGAAATTACATCTAGGATTGCAAATGCAACCCCTCAAAGCTATGAGGTTTGAAAAATAATAATCACTGTTCTCAGTATTTAAAATACAGATTATGCTTTCAGTTGTTTTGTGCATAACTAGAGTGAGAAAGGGAAGCTGATATTCTTATGTAATCACTTTTTATTTTGGCCCTAAAGAAATTAATTATTGAATCACAAGAATTGACAATACAGTAGTTGAGTGTTGCTCAAATAGAAATTGGATTAATTGCGGGGGGGAGAAATTCCTATCAGTTGGATGCCTCCGAATGAATTTTCCCAGGTATTCTGTTTGGGTTTCTTTCTGCTTTCCACTTCATTTGCATGAAGCTGCCACAGCACACTGAGGAACAGGTAGATACTTACTAACTTGTGTTTCTGTAGTGAGGGAATGAGAATCGAGGTTACCATTAACCCAAGAGGCCAGAGAATTTTGTTATGTGTCTCAGCTAGCAGCATAATAAATAAAGGGACATCCTGGTTCTTTAGGGCTCTAAGTCATCACCACACAGGGTGTAAAGGTATAAGCCCTTGAACGCTGGGTTGCACCCTTCCACAAAATGGCCCTCCCTCTACAATTAAAAGGCACTTTAACACTTTCAAAGCATAAATTATAAATGCATATAACTTCAGGTACCTTGCAGCTAACCACATAAACATTACAATTTGAGGTTTATTATATATATGAATTATAAAGAAAGTTAATTTTTCTGCTCTAAATGTATTATCACCATACATTAAAATATGAATTATATGAAAGTTAACTTTTATGCTCTGAAATGATAAATTTTCTATAGTTACCCATTAAACATTTCATATTGATGCAGGAAAAAGGAGCAGATTTAATTCAGAGGGTACCTAGGACATTGATTGTTTTATTGGTGACTTGCTCCTGAAACTAACTGTATGGGGGGTTTATATGGGGAGAAAACAGAAAGCTTATGACTTTCAAAGACCTCTTATTGCTCTTATGAAAACCTGAATGGGAAAGAGCTGCATTTGAAGGCAGTGGTATTCTTCTCAGTCCTTACAGCTCCTTTAGGGTCACTCTGACCTGAAGCTTTGACAACATTAAACTGGAAATTCCATACTGGTTTCAGTTCTTACTTCAGTTACTCAGTCCAGTGGAGGATTTCATTCTCTGGCTCCCTTTCTTCCCTTTTACTTTTCTCATTTCAACCGTTACATGTTACTACCTTCTTAGCAAGGCACAACAGTTTGTGCAATTTAAGAGCTCCACAGTCTTGGTACAGTAATTTCCATAGCTGCATGGTATGGTATGTCCTTCATAATATCACACAGTTCAGATTAGATGGAAAGAGAATCAACTGGGGAGTTTGAAAATGTGCTGGGCATGTTATACAATACCATATCCATTTTTCCTCCCATATAGCCAAATACACATCAAGAGCAAGATTCAGGTAAAGCAAGTAAGTAATCTGTAAATACTTCCTTGAGTATTTTAAATGCCTCTTCACATTTTCCTAAGTTTTCTTAATTCCTAATTTGCATGAACTTGTCATACACATTCTTCTTCCTAACACTTTTTTGAAGAACAGTTATTTTTACTATTTTTTATATAGCAACTGTACGGTACCTTGTCCCTGTACAGTTCTTCAGTGAGCATTTCAGTGGAAGAATATAGGCCAAATTTTAATACTCTCGGCCTTGCCCATTCCAGTTTATCCACTTCTAGCTGTACACCTTCTAATGCCTATCATAGTCATGCCAAGCTCACATTTTTCTCCACTGAGTGTCAGGTCCTGCTGGCAGACACTGCCTTCTGAGCTAAAAGTAGGGCTCATTCTCAGTTGTAAATGTCTGTGTTGTTATAAGCAAGTGCAGGTTTGTACAGACCTGTGAGTGATGTCAGCATATACAGTGTACTTACTGCATTTTTTTTGGTGAAAGCTAATACTTGGAACTTAAATGCCCTGATTTCATTTTAAACCACAGATTCTACAGCATAAACACATACTGGAATATCCCCAGCATTAGTGGATGATCAGTTTTAGGTGGTGGGTAGTCTTGTCCCAGTAACTCTATTTTTCAGCAAACCACAAAACAGGTGAATCATTCTCCAAAATTTAAAATTTGGAGCAAAGTTAATCCAAGAGTTTTCAGAAGTTTAATGCTGTCTCCTGTAGTATATCTGCTACGGTTTGTCTTGTAAGAGCCTATACTGAATCATTTAGAAGACATATATATTAAAATGATTCTTGTCACAAAGGCTTACTGAAGCACAGAAACAGGCAGAAAACAGTAAGAGAAGAGGAGTAGTCCATTTGTAGCCTTATATATATTCTTATATTGTAACCTTTAGATTACAAATTATTATTTCTTATATTCTCAGTAGATTATTAACAGAATTTGCACTATTCGGATACTGCCAAGCAGCAACAAACACCGTGGTCCTGTGTTACAAATTCCTGTTTCAGCACTCGTTTGTGATTTGAAATTTTTTGAAAATTGCTGCAGTAAATGGTAATTTTTTCTTCTTTTGGGGATGTCACCTAATTATCTCATATGTGTTTCCCAAGGGCTGGTTGCAGAATGAATATTTTAACCTGCTGACCCACTATATGAGTTCTGTCCAGTTATATCTCATAACTTGTTCTACTTGGGTTAGAGTGAATCAAGTCATTTGGTGGTGGAACTGAAAAGTGCATCTACCTACAAACTTGTTTAAATGTTTTATTTTGGCTCTGCTCAGAACTGCTTGCTTTCCAACAGTACAGCAGTTCAGTAGACATTAGTGTGATGTTGTGGAATCTCATAACTGAAAGATACGAAATCGTGAAATGTGGCTGAGGTGTAAGAGGATCCTTATTCAGATCTATTGCCATGGAGAGGTTGCAAAATGGTGTAATGAAATCTTGAAAATTGTTTAAATAGCTAGTTGCCTTGTGTTTGACAGAGCAATATGGGAACTTCATGTTTATCTCAAGATCTCATATTTTTCAGAGATATGGATCTGTTATGGACAGATAATGTTTCCTAGAGAAAATTCAGTGAAATTTCTAAAGCATTGTGGATTGAATGGATTAGATATGACCAATATTTCTGCTATGGTTGTAATAACAATCCTAATGAAAAGACGGTAATCTCATGAAAACCGTGCCGTGCCTTGTCTTTGAGAATATGTTCTCTAGAGAGTGATACAACAATAGCCTTCTCTGTCTCTTATATACTGATTCCTCTATTACATAATGTTGTCCTAATTCCTTGTTCTCTAGTAACATGCCTTTGGTGAAAGTGAATGCCCGATTCAATTCCTTTTTCAAGTAAAAAGGTGTCTTGTTCTTTCCTGTAGTCAAGGTACAGGCAATGAATATCAAGAATTTTTTAAGGTATCAGTAGAGGGGTATTAGGCATTTACAAATAGTCTATATAAACAGATATATTTCCTTCAGGTATAGAAGAGGAAAACAACACATGTTTATTGATATTTTACCAACATTAAAACCTCTCAGAGGATTTAGGTGACAGGTATTAATTCCTTATCACAAATGAAATTAGGATTGCTATGGTGTAAGCAGAACCATCAGTTTCAAGTTGTTGCCCAAAAAAATTACTAGTCATTTTGTCAGCATGAGTTGCTTGAGGTTGTAGGAAATGGTCACATTTTTCATGTTATGTTGGTCAAAAGCTGTATAGAAGAGTATTTGATGTCACACCCTCTTTTCAATTAAAGGAATATAAAAAAAAAAAAAAACCCAAACCAGAAAATATTGACAAGGAGAGAGAGGACAGGACACTGATGACAGATGAGGCTTTGGGTAGTTAGAACTTTCAGTTTTCTAGGTCCACTATGAGGTACCTATATCCATTGAAAAGTTCAGGAAAAGGTTATGCAGGATTTTTTCAGAGATTCTAAGCATCTCTAGTTCCCACTGATTGAATGAATTAGATTTATTTTTTTTCCACAAATGCCTTCATAATCTGTAGCTGCATCCCCATCAAATAGTATATGAATGCCAAATACATTAGTTCAAAACCAAACCCATTGTTTTCTGGAATATCAGAGGACCTAAGATCTGTGCTACTGTCTATGACTCTGGTCTGTCATATGGTGGGATGTACTGGTCTGTACCACATTTCAAAGCTCTAAACCTTTTGTAGGCTGATGCTTGCAATTAGATTCTAAGACTAGAGAAAGGATGTGTCATTCTCTAAAGAAGGCATCTCTTTCCACAGATTTACAGGGTGTTAACACTTTGGGGTCCAGTCAGTATGCATAGATACCACAAGTGAAGTAGCACACAAATTTCTCAGTAAGTGACTCACTTGATATCCAGGCTTGTCTGTATAATGCACAATTGTGATACTGATGTTACAAAGTGACTCTCCTAAAACCTTCCCACCAAACATAATCATGCTATTACTGTTTACTCTGACAGCAGCTTCTTTCTATCCAAGGAGCTCAGCACATTTCACAACCATTAAACCTCCCAATGAAATAGTTAAATATCATTATCCCATTTTCTAGATGAGGCATATAGAGATTAATGGCTTGCCAAAGTCACACAGGAAATTTGTGACAGAGGAAGGAATAGATGGCAGCTCCTCCAGCTCTCATGCCCATTCTTCTGTTTACAAAAGACTCTTTCTGTCCCCAGAGAAAAGGTACTCCTGGTTTTGGAGCAGCACTACTAATGGGTGAACTGGAAAGACAGATTACTGAATCTGTAAAAGAAAAAAAAACAACCAAGAGCAGCTCTGCTTCTTTTCTCCTAATATACTGGAGGAAATGAGCTATTATTGGTATAGGATTACTTTTGAGGCAGGTTATAGACTGCCAGAATCCTAGACCTGAATTGAAGAAGGTGAGGGAGGGAAAGGAGGGTTTCAGCAGTTTGATGCAGCATGAGAAATCCAGTGTAACCAGCATAAAAGAAACAGCTGTTAATCTGGTCCTGAGTCTTGAACATACTGGTTCACTCTTGGGCTTCTTGACTTGGCTGTGGCTGAATCAGGAGTCCTAAATGAAACAGGAGGAAAGCCATTAACAGGGAATTGTGCTCATCCTGGCTCTCACTTGGGCTGATGAAGTTTCTTCTTTCGGTCAAGGCTAGGGTGGAAGATGATACTTATGAAATCTTAAAGGTGCTGGCCTACGCAGAGAAAGGGGTTGAGTGACCTTTTCAGGGAGTGTCACTGAGTGCTGACAAGGACTGACGCATACCAGAAAGCAGACTTTCTATATGACCTTGGCCGAGTCACTTAATCTCTCTGTGACTCGGCTTTCTCATCTGCAGAATTAGGTAAAAATAATAATACTTCCCTGCCTCATAAGAAGCTGTGGGGATTACTTCATTACTCTTTGTAAGGCGTGTTCAAGACAAATACAAAAGATACAGTGGAAGTGTTATTATTTATGTCTGGAAACTTGTACAATACAAAAAACCTTGTTGATCATGTCCTGGAAAATATATTGTTAACTGACTATTGCTTGGGAATCATATTATCAGAAACCACGTGAGCCCATCATACTTTCCCTCTTGCCTCTGCTTCCTTTATACTCTTACATTCAAGTAGTTGTGCACATGTTGTTAGGCAAAATTAGACAACCACTCTACTTATCAAAAAAGCATGCCTCTTTCTATGATGGCTGCTTTTTGGCTTCTTCAAATGATGAACCTGAGACACCCCATCCTCTTACCTAAGAAGTTCTTGTATAGATTAACATGAAGATAAATAATAAACTTCCTTCAGTTTTAGTTTCAAAGTGCATCACAAGTATTTCAGTTGATTTTGAAGTCCAAAGGAACATCCGCTAGTGTGAGCATCTCCCTCCTGGCCTAGGAGTGTGAAAGAAACTCTTACAAGCTGCAGTTCTGTGGTTATTAATACCAGATCTCTGCCTTGTCTCATCTCATACTAGTGCAGATTTCACGAGTATCTGTTATGGACATGCAACAATGTTTCTCTCAAATTAACCAAAACTCTATTGGCCTAAGCAGTCAAAATTCTTGACTGAATGAGAATGCACCAGCAAAGTGAGTTTATACCAGTGTTTTGTGTCATGTAGCTATGGTATTTTTGACCATGTACTGTTAGCAGATTGGTAAAATCTCTAAAGCTGAATTCACATTACTGAACCCTAGCAGCTCACTCCTGAGTGGACCACATACACATATACAAGCATTGCACTAACTTCACTATACAGGTGAATCCTCTAGGCCACAGGGACTTAACAAATAGCCTGTAAACATATTTCAACTATGCCTGAAGTATTCTGAATCCATAGATACAAAGAACAAAATTTTTTCAGTAATACCAGTAGGTCATATGTGTAAGAGAGACAATTCAGCTTCTCAACAACTGTGAAAACAAGTAATTTTGAATGTTAATAAGGCTCCAGGGTTTTTTTTGTTCTGTTTTGCTTTTTTGAACTGTGTATCTCAGTAGTGCAACTCCTCTTCTATAATGTCTTCCATGCCCGGAACAGATGTTTACATTTACTTAAATCTGAACACAGAGTCTAATAAATCACTAACAAATGGTAGTCACCATGGCTTATATGAAGCATTGCATATGTTTGCAGCCACACCCGAGCACTAACCTTAAAAGCACATAGGACAATACTATTTGTTAGCTTGCACAATGCACAAGATAAGATGATGCAATGTTCTTATGTCATTGCTGTTGTATGCACTGCTCGTGTCAGGTGGGTCCCCTGCACGTAAGTGTATGGCATTGATAAGCTGTGCACAGTCTTTTTCACCCACATCTCTACTGTGGCAAAAAAAGTTCAGCAGAAGTAATCCTTTTGATTACTCCCTTTCTACTCTCTTCTAGTCATGTCAAACCTTCCTTTGTGCTCACTGATTCTCATGTAAGTCTCCCAGTGACATCACCTAACAAGGACCTTTGGAGTGTGGACCATTATTGTTATTTACAGAATACCAGACTTACACTAATGTGTGCATGGTTTAAATCAGACAAGAAAAGCACCACCATGAGCAAAGACAAGAAATTAAAAACAACAAGGAGTTGAAAATTATTAATATGTAAGAAAGGATAATTTTCTTATCTTTTTTTTTCTAGAAAGATGAAAAAAATCCTGGTTTGCTGAATTATCAAATAGTTACATGTTTATCAAGAGTGCATTTACTGTTTTTCCTTAAGAGTTGAAAATACACCATGTGAATTTTAATTGGCTCTTGCAATATACTATTTTAATGTAATATTCTTTTTCTGAAGAACAACACTGTATTTAGTTATAGCAAGAGCTATTTTGAGCAGTAATTCTACTGTATTATATCTTGGTGTATTTTTAAGAAGGGAATATAATTACTGAATGTAGGAAGTATAATGTTTCCTTATAAATAAAAAATGTGGCAATACTTAAAGACCTTGGAAACAGGATAAAAATATTGACACATTAGTATAAAGGAGAAGAAATACTGGTTTTGAAGGAAAAGTAAATAAATATATCACTTCATATAATAATTATGATATAATTCACGTAACTTACTAAGAACCTCCTCACTATATTTAGACTGGATTGTGTTTCAAAATAACTTCAGTAGAATACTTTCAAGTTTCAGAAAGTATGCTGGAGGATTGCAGCAATGATGACACCCTCTTAATAGCACTAATACTGGACACTGAGCAAAGCACTTTCATTTGGAGATTAAATGTAGGATATTACAGAAATTTTTCTGATTGTCAAAGCAAATTTTATTTTTAATATATTTAGGAATTTTTCTTAGCCTTCCCTCTTTGAACAAGGAGGAAACAAAGAACAAGACTAGGAAAGCTTGGGAAGGCAGCTAGCACTTAAAAGGAGTCAAGGGTGTTCAGTAACGATTGTTTTAATTGTGAGAATTATGGAAAGTAGTGTTTGGAATAAATAAAATTTCTTTCTCTCCCTTCCCACTCAGGTTTATTTTTTCATAGAGTCAATCTGTAGTACTCAACAAAAGATGTATACGGCTATAATCTAACCTGTTGATATCTGTAAAACCACTTCTTATGCACATTTTCTCAGAAATAATTTTTGAGTGGTTACTGTTTTATCCTTCATTGTCTCCCAGAACACCTGAGGTATCCAAGCAAAGTCCAAGACTCAGTGGTGTATCAATAATGAGTACTGGAAACAGTCAAAAAGTTTGATAAGGACACCGAACCTCGAGGAAAATAACCTTCACCTTTTTTACCTTGTTATTTATGTATATATTGAAGGCATTCCAAGCACCAGAGAAGTCCATGTACATACAGTGTAGCGCTGATCTGCACTTGCACAGTAGTTTCAGTCCATAGCAAACTTTGTAATCGTGGTTTCACCAGAGTCAGGAATTCACCACTAGTTCAGTCAGTATTTAATTTGTAATCTCAGAACTTTCCTTTCAAGCATGGAGACCTGAAAAAGACTTTCTTTAAACTAGCAGTTCTGGAGTACAGGTGAATGAATACTGAATCCATGTCCTGTGTTTGATTCGATGGAAATACTGATCCTTTGAAATAAACTGCAAGCGATATGTTGTGTAAGAGCTGGGACAGCAGCTTTACAACTCTCACATTGTAAACTAATGGTCTGAGTCTTTAACAGCTTATTCAGTAAAGTATTTTATTAGTGTTACAGCAAACGTAAGCACGTTGCTTGTCTTATCTATGCTTCTTTATGACCATAATATTACCGAGATTAAAGCAATTCATTGCCTGACATTTATATATCTACCTGTCAAACCAAATATTCATGGAGTATTCATTGCTGCTCAGAGTAGCCTGGAGTAATAGTTCTGATCCCTCTGGTTACTTCTCAGTAGCTCCTAGCTGGTAGTGAAGGAGGTCTTGCAAATATACATTTGTAAGATCCCATCTATATGTTTATGTGTTTCTAAGTGTAATCAGTTGACGTTCCTTTACTGTGTCATTTATTTGCAGGTGTTGCCAGTACGTTATTGCATTTGTGGTATGTAGCGTGCATTTTATTTGCTATTTATAACATTGGTAGCAATGGTTTACAATTGGTGGTACAGTAAGAGAAGGAAGATTATGATCTCTTCTCCAGTGGATAGTAACAGATAGGAAGTAATGTATTTCATAATGGAATAATGTAAATAAAATGCTACTCATTAATTAAATGTCATTAACTGGAAGAGAATACAGTTAGGTAAATACGCTAAATCTTCAAAATAGATAATGTTCTTAAAGTGCTGTCAGCATTTTGAATTCTAAATACATTTTAAATGCACAAACATCAAGAAAATGATGAAGCTTCTTGTGAACAGTCTTTGGTTCATGGATTTCCTGATATTGCCTGGTTAAAAAGAAATGTCTGTCATATTATTAAGGTCCTTGAATGTGTCCAGATGAGGTCAAAAAAGCTGGTGAAAGGGCTGGAAGGAAAGTTCTTTGAGGAGCAGCTAAGGAATCTGGGTTTGTCTAGGTTGGAGAAAAGGAGACCAAGGGGTGACCTCGTTTCTCTCTGCAACTTCCTGAGGAGGGGAAGTGGAGAGGGAGGTGACAATCTCCTCTGCCTGGTATACAGCAATAGATTGCATGGGAATGGTTCAAAGCTGCACCAGAGGAGGTTTAGACTGGACATGAGGAAGCATTCCTTTACTGAGAGGGTCGTCAAATGCTGGAACAGGTTTCCTAGAGAGGTGGTCGATGCTCCAAGCCCGTCAGTGTTTAAGAGGCATTTGAACAGTGCCCTTAATAAGGCACTTTAACTTTTGATTAGCCTTGAATTGGTCAGGCAGTTGGACTAGATAGATGACTGTAGGTCCTTCCAACTGAAATATTCTATTCTATATATTACTCAGCTTTTGGACTTCTTCCAATCTTCAGCAGAGACGTTGTGAAAAAAAATAAATTACTTTTTAATGGAGGTCAGATGCAGTAACTTCAGATCTTTTCCACAAGGTACATGCGATAAACCAGCCTCATTAACTCTACTCTGAGAAAATATTTGGCAGTGTTACAATCATTAGAAGTTTCCATGTCTTTTCCAACTGTAAGAAAGCAGTATAAAACTGAAAAACTAGCAACAGAATAACTCTGAGGTCAAATTAAATGGAGTAGTGTAGAATATTCTACCAGGAACAGCTCATGAAATATCAGTAAGTCTTTTGCGCAGCACAATTCTGGAGATTTTAGTTGACGTACTAACGTAGGCTATCAACCTGCAGAAGCCGTACCTATCTCGGGTGCCTAGTTACAGGTCAGAGGGGACGTGATTCACCGGTGAGGAGCGTGTGCTGTCACCGCCTCATCTGGGCAGGACAGTCCCACCTGTGGTGTCCTAATTTCCCCGGCAGAGGCAGGGGCGGCCCTGATTGGCCAGGCTGGCTCCCCGCCTCGCTGCCGATTGGCCGAGCCTGCCGCCTCCTCGCTCTCATCTTGCTGGGGCACCAGCTCTGCCCGGCTGCAGCTCTTCCACACTGACCACAGAGGGACCGGAGGATGCCCACGCGTCGGCACTCGGTCGATAAGGTGTGTTGGTGGGGATGTGGTGGACTGGGTGCACGCTAACTGATGATATTTATTCTCAGAGGCTGAAGAACAAGTCTGCGGCTCATCAAGAGCATCTAGGAGGAGGAAAGAAAGGAGAAAAATGCTCATAAAGGATGAGATTAGAAAGGAGTATAGGACTGAGTCTCAATCTGTTGTCAGGATCGGACTGGATTTGCCAGGACTGTGTTTTTCAAATTACAGAAAAGTATTTATCAAATTAATTAAATGCTCTGTATTTAAAGGCTTTCAAAACAACTTTTGTCTCTCTTCAGAAGTTTGCCCAAGGCTCTGGAGAAGCAAACCACCAAAGTGTCTCTTCCCTAGTCCACTAGACTTTGAATGGAGTAGCCAACTAACTAGCACCCAGGGATTTAATTGTTGGCTTGAAGTTGTACTAGACTAAATGTGGAAGAGGGTTCTTAAGATAGCAGCTCAGGTACCACAAAGATGAGGGCCATATAGGCTTATAGGAAGAAGGGATTGTATCTGTGATAAAAAAAGAATTTTTCCATCAAATGAAAAACTGAGGATGAGATCAATTTTTCATAATTATATCCAATTAGAGGCTTGGAAATAATTATTTTCCAGAATTCCCTATGCTTCTATTTTATGAATATTTACTTTTCATTTCTTTACCTTTTTCATGGAGAAAAAGTAAATTTGTGATACAACTTGATCGGATTGAATATGTATTGGACCTCACGGTCCATGGAAATTATTTTCTGCTTCTGCCTCAAGTCTGGACTTAGAATTTTGTAAGATGTTAATCTCTCTTTCTTCCTAAGAAGACCTAGTTCAAAAGGATGGCATGATGAAACTCTTAGGATAGCTCTTGAACTGTTAAATCAAAGAGCTGATCCAAAGAAAAGGCATCTCAGCTGTGTTTCAACTTGTTGTGCTTGTGTTTCCAGCTCTCTTCTAGCTAGAAAAAGAGGAAAGAAGGTTTCAGACTGGTTTTCTTTTGTGTCGGAGTATAGCTCCAGACAGTTTTCTAATCCCAGCTGAACTCTTGCTAAGGACTCGATGCTTTGAAATAGAACATCTAATTAGAAACGGATTTTTTTTCCATCTCTCCATGAGTCAGACAAAGATTTCAACAATGTATAGACTGGTTCATATTAAATCACTGTTTACCACATTTGTTAATATAATAGCACCCACATGCTGTGTTTAAAATTTAATTAGAGGTGGGCCACGTCAAAATTGTCACAAGAGATTGGATAACCACACCCAGCATACTGATATCACAACAGAATGCTTACCAGGATCCCATTTAAGTGACATTTTCTTGAGACTGTTGAGAGGGATAGTTTCAGCTGCTCTAAAGACATGGTAATTTGCATATATAGCTTTCCCAGTTCCTGAGCTTACTGGTTGTGACTCCATTGAAACATTCATAATCGTCCTATAGGAAATCTTTCGACATTTCACAGTCACCTGTTTCATTATCTGTTGACTCAGTGGCTTTTTAAAAAGTTTTTTCAGCTCAGAGTTAGGTGCTTTGGTGTTTGGAATTGTGTTCTGAAGTTCTTCCCTCTTCCTTCTGATGTTTTTGTTACTTACTTCTTTAGTACATACAAAAGTGAATGGATTTAGACATTTGTACACAAGATACACAGCTAGATGGTACAAATTGAACATACCTCATATGTTGTGTTTGAAATGCTTTAAAAAATTTCTACTATCACCATGTTTTCTGTTACAGCCTATTGCATCACACAAAGCAATCCCGTAGCAGACAGCATGAAAAATAGCTTTATTAAGTACTTGTAATTTAACAGTTGTATCAGCATTTTCATAACTGGAACAGTGAGATATTTGTAAGATGTAAGAGCCTTACAAATTATGTGGTGTCATGGTTGAATGTTTAGACTTTGAACACAGGCCTGGTATTAAATCTGGTATTAAACACCTGAGAATACTGCTGGAAATGTTTCCTTTCTTTCTTGGAAACAGCTTGCTGTCAGTGTCAGTGCAACAAGTGATTCATAAAGAAAGTACTTTTTCTTTCCACTTACAATCATTAGAGACCAGACCTCAGTCCTGCCTCATGGTTATTTTTGTGAATTTCTCTACTGGGTGTGTTTTATTCCTAACCTATATAGGAAGCACATGGTAAGAGTTTAGTATTTTAAAATTGTGTAGGGGTTCCGAAGGACTTTGCGGAGGCCTTTTTGTTAGGACTTTGGGAAACAAGTATTTTGAAAAACTAAGAGAGCATGCTAGCCATACAGATATAACTATCTACAAAAAGCAGTTTGAGACACCAGGGATTGTGTCTTAGTACTTGAATAATGAATGCGCTGAGCTAAATCTGCCAGCTCAACAATGAGGAAGTTTGTTTAAAGCCTTTTCTAGTCCAAAGCTGTAACACAGCAGACACAGCTGTTAGTGGGTTGCTGGCATTTAACCAGAGAATTTAAGTTTCCATTAATAATTCAATATTTTAGAATAGAAATATTTGTGTCATTTATTGCACTGTTCTGCCAGTGTATGCAGGTATTTTATTTTAATTGATTTTCTTAAAAATACATTAATACAATGAAAGCTCAGCTTTCTAGTCATGTATGTTTCCTACCCTGGAGAAAAGCAGATATATGTCAAACATTGCCACTGCCAAAAAGAAGTTACTATAAACTTTCTTGTCTTTTTGTTCCACAGATGAGGAGACACTCCTGCTTTGTTTTTTTGTTCTGTGGGATATTTTTGCCTGGAATACTTGGTTTTCCACAGACAAATACCTCAATTGATTGTGATTCCCTGTTACCAAACTATGAAGCTGAACCACAGACATCTGCACCACCGTATATTATTGCTGTATCTTTTGATAACTTTGAGCCAGGAAATGAAATCCAAGGTAAATAAACTGAATGACATAAAAATTTTATCTGTGTCTTCCAGAACTACTGGTCTTCATCAAATTTCCACCATTTTTCTCTCAATCTAGTTAATTTATTGATTTATTTATTTCAATCTCATTCATCTATACCTGAGATATTAGTCTTTTTAAAATTTTTTTAAATATATTTGAGTAGCTGAAAATAGATTATTTTCTTTACCCTATGTAATAAATATATCTTCACTTCATGTTATAGTTTTTTTGACAAAATTAAAATGAAATGGGGCAGCTGGCCAAACTGGACTAATAATTAGTTGCTCTTTAACTTCATATTTGAGTATTTGCTGTTTTATCAGGCTTCTGCAATACAAAGGGATCTTACTCATTAGATGTTCATATGATGTCATTTTACAGGAAAATAAAAATTTGGGATGCAATATAAGACAGCTCAAGAGTGACACATTTTGAGTCAGCCTTCTAAGAGTTACATCCCAGATTTTATCAGTTGCTGGAGGTGGAGCTATTGTGGTTTAAGACACCTTTTTATTTTACTAATCCTAAATTGCTTTCTGGATGGAACACCTTGACAGCCCTGTTTCTTCACAGTGTGATGCCATCTTATGGTGCTGTCACACTTTAAGTGGCTTGTGAATGCTTCATTTTCTAGCCATTTGCTAGAAGCATAGAAATGGAAGTGAGTTTTAACCTGTCACATATCTGTTGGTATATCTCAGTAGATGAAACAGAGCATTATTCACCAAGTAGCTAATAACTGGGAATATGTTTTACCTGAACCTAGTAGAGTGAATGTGATTTCACAAGTATGTAGGGAGAAGAATGAAGAAGTGTTAGAATCCTATTATAGCTGCCATTCTTGGAAAAATGTGTGAATAGCTCCTTCAAGGATGAGAGGGCTGCTTGATTACTGATAGTTATTTTTAAAGCAGTATTGCCAGCAAAATGATGGATGCATTTAAGTATAAGCAGAGAGTTCTGTGAGGTTGTATGGGATTTACCAATGCCAAACTATTGAATCCCAGATGCTACTAACCTTGACTTTTTTTTTTTAATTCTCCTTTTTTTTTTAGTAACCACACTTGCTTTAGCACTACTTTTCTATTGCTTCAAATTGTAAATGTCTAGTACCTGGTCTCAGGGAGCTGCATTAGGCTGCCCTTCCACTATATTGTGGTCTCACCTGTGACATGCCAACTCTTACTTTGGATCTGTGCTTGATTTAACACTGCGTTCAAGGGTTAGACATCATCCTTCCTGTGAGACCTGCAAAAAGTTAGTGAATTAAGACTGAAAGTTGATGACAAATTGGAAGGTTAATTATGCAGGTGTTTGGAAATGTTAAATTAAGGTATGATTGGTCCTTGCCTTGACTTCTGTGTCATTCCCATTTTCTCTGTCCTCATTTTTAATGACTGCACATACCTTTGGGCATAAACCATTATTCTGATTTTATTTGATGCCTAATATTGGCATTATCAGAGGAAGTTTGTAATAGATCATAACAAATTTGATTGTTCCTCTTGAAATTTAACTTCGGTTAGGCTATACACAAAACATGAAATGGCTCTCTTCTGTATTTTTCTGATCTCCCTCAGTAACAAAATGTGAGTAAAACTGAGTAGTTAATTATTAATTTTCCATATTTAGTATAGAATGTAAGAGGCAAACTGTTTAGTTTCTCTTTTTTTTCAGTTGTAACACATTAAAAAAAAAAAATTGGTTCTCCAATTCAACCTTACGTAAAAGCTGATCTTTTCGTTTGAAACAGAGGTAGAAAGAAATGCCATTCTCTTTCTTCCATAGCTATTTTGACTTCCTAGTCCTAATTAAACAGAGAATAAATAACCTTTTAGTCAGCAGAACTATTGGCTAACATTCCGATTATGCAAGAGAAGAAAATGAGATTGATAAGAAAGTTGTAGTCATGTGGTAGAGCAGAATTACTTTTAAAATTACCAATAAATCATATATGACATGTTGCTTTCCACAGAAATGCCTCTACCAATTTCTTCCTTTTTCTTTGGTAATAAATAAACACTGTAATAAATCCTAACATTTCTAAAAATTGTGAAAGGTTTTGATTAATTTCTGTACATGCAGTCTCGTGCTTTGGAGTGCGGGAAATTGTGTTCAACATTTAAGAGGTTTTAGTTGTGTATGAAAATTTAATTTCTCAAAATGTCTGTTTTCACAGTGACTCTAGAAGCACTTAAAGATGCTGGGTTTAAAGGGTTTAATCTACAAGCTCGAGAAATAGATGGAGATGTTCCTGTCGGTACTTTTAAAATTACAGATCCAAACACTAAAGGCTTGGAATGTCATAACATGACGGTATGTATTCTGCCTTTGAACATTTAGTTACTTAAGTTTGGTTTTCTTCAATCCAAATTGATGGAAGTAGTGTTTTTTATATAGCAAAGTTATTTCATCAGTAGTTTAAAAATTTAGACTTTCTAAAGAAATACATGTATCTTCTATATATGATATGAGTCTAATGTAGAGGCTACGTGGCACTTTTTAGCAGGACGTGAGTGTTACCTGTTGTAGTAGAGACAGTTCCCGTAATAGTATAAGTAAAAATGACTTTCACACCTTATGTAATTACATGTGTTTCTTTTTAATTGCAGAATTCAACAGTAAGCCATGCAAATTCAGACAGAAAGCAGAAAATTACAACAACATGGATTGCTCCACGTGATGTTCAAGAGCTTCAATTTATGTAAATAATTGGGGAAGCTGGGGTTTTTGGTTTGTTTCTTTGTTTTGCCTTCAAATTTTTTTTCTGTGGATTACTTTGACATGGATCTGTGCTGCTGTTTCTGATGTTCTGGTCTTGCCACAAACATGTTTTTTTCATAGTTTGTCATAACTTCCCACTGTGTCCATTCAATAACATCATTTCTATTTCAATATGTAATTATAAAAGGTAAGCGTTGTCCTACAGTTGTTAATATATGTAAATAATTCTATTAAGCACGGTATTATTCATGGATCTTTGAGTACCCAGTTTTTACACTGATCTCTTTAATTACAAGAGCAACAATATGAACATAACTTTTTCCCTGAATAAATGAATTTCAGACTATTAAATTATAGCTTTTTTTCATTTTGAATAGCAGAAGAAGAATAGTTTGATGTAAATGCTTGTAAGATAAAGTTGGAAATTAATTTATGACCTGTGAACTAACTGCTAAAAACAGAAGACTAATTTATCCTACATTTAATGCTCCTTTTCTTGCAGAACTGAAGCTTGTGAAAATGTCATCTGGTTTAACAAAAAGCATGCTTCCTGTAATTGGAAAATATCTAAATATTTGATATTGTTTCAAGTGTACATATATGATAGGGGCATTTTGACCTTGCTTCATTAAATCTTGAGGAATATAGAAAGGGGCAAAAGAACTGAATTTAAACCCACAATCACTTCCATTCATGAATGCCATGAAAGTCAGTTAACCATCATAGATGCAGACTGTCAGAGTGGGAAAGAGGTGTGACGATTTTTATGGACATTTGAGCTGATACTCCCCTTTGGAGTCAGTGCTTCCTCAAATAGTGTCCATTCCTCTTCTGCTCCTTCTGAGCATCTGTTTTATTTATCCTTAAAATTATGTTGGTTGATAATACAGTAACTGGAAACGTTCTGGAAGATGATGATGTTCTTTTCAAATTTGTATCGTAATCAAAATAAAGTAGATGTTCTTGGTGGCTGGGAGAGGAGAGTTTATTGGTATTTTATACTGAGATATTTTGATAGAAAAATAATTATAATTTTGTTTTCTTTCCAGTGCAACTGTTGTTCAAGATCTAGATAAATTTTGGGTTGGAATTCAAAGCAAAGCTCTCACACCTATGCGTTCCGAGTCCGTTAATGGGACAGGAAAAAGTAAAAGGAAGGTATGTTTTGAGTGTTCTTGAATGCTAGAAATTAATACAGTAAATTAAAATGTCTTTGACTCAATACAAGACATACATTTGTTGTCATTTATCCATTAACTACAATGACCAAAATAATTAGCTATTTTCAACATTTTTAGTTTAACTCTATTCACTAAATAGATGAAAAAAAGCTTTCCCCCTTCTGAAATAAATAAAATAATAATTTAGTTGTGAAAACAATCCATAGCATAAAGACAAAGAAAAGAAAATTTGCCATAAGAAGAACTCTGCTGTACTTCTGGTGTGCGATGCTATTTGTAACTGCCCAGTCCCTGGGAACTATAGCTGTGTAGCATATTCTTAGAAAGGCATTTGTTTATTTTTTGACCAAGAATTATGCTCACATGAAACATCTTAAACACTATGGGCAGCTAAAGTAAAGAAAGTCTTCAAATCTACTGTATTGCTTCTTGACTGTAGCAACACAGCTTTATGTCATCTTTTGATATAATCAAGAGTGAGCACCTGTCTTGTCTCTCACTTCAACAAATGTATTGACTTTTCTATAATAAGCATTTTTGGTTGTTTTTTGCTTTTTTTTTCTATTAAATGATTTGCAAATGTTTCCTCATTTTTTTCACAGCTTATGATAGAAGTAGAATGTAACAAGGTAAGAGCAATTTTTCTTCAATTTCCCAATTTTCAGTTACAGTCCTACTGGTCCAGTTGTTTCATTGTTGAAGCATGAAGATCATACCATTCAAATTACTTTCCTACTGAGATCTCATTTATTCTTACAGTGTTGTATGCAGTTTTGAAGGTATTTTTATTTTTAGTTAGTTAACATGACTTCTCAGATCAGATTGTTACAATGTGTAAGTAACGAAACACTTGACTCTTCACTCAGACCATGAATATGAATTCAGTTGATCGCGTGTTTAAAATCATTTGGCTTTATGCACCAGTCAATAAACAGTAACTGGAACCTGTACTTTCTTGCAGCGTGGAGGGACTTACACGACACAAGGCCGATGCATCATGGTAAATATTCTTTCTCCAAAGACACTGACATACTGCCAATTGCCCAAGATCTCAAGCCCTACTCAAAAGCTGCTTCTAGTCACATCTTTATCTCTCTTGTCACTCGATTTATTTTTCTTCTTGGCAATTAACTTGGTTTATTAAAGTCTCAAACTTTCTAAATGTTTGTCAGCCTTGTTACCATTTCCTCTGCAGCTTCTCACTGCTTAATCTAGCATAACTTTCTAACACAAGTTTTCCTTTTTCTGTCTTCACTTTTTAGTCACAGTGCTTGCTTGCTTTTCAAGATCACTTATTTCAACAGCTCTGAAACCTTGCCTTCTGCAAATCATGATCTAGATATAAAATCTAACTATTTGATTTTTTTTTTTCTGAAAACCATCACAGCTCAGTGAGGAAGCCTCTTTTTCTGTTTTTGTTTTTTTTTTCTTTCTCCCAGCAAATACGTACTACATTCTGTAGTGTCTAGTGATTACATAGCCATATCAGTAAAAAGTTTCAGTATACTTTTTAATGATGCTGGCAGTGGTCTCCTCCTCAATGATGGACATCAAGTCTATGAGGTCAGATAAAAATGGGTGCCAGCAGCAGAATTATGTTAATTTATGCTAGCTGTTTTGGTATAGTTCTGATTATTTGGCTTTAAAGATGTTTGAAATATTTTTAATAGTATCAGTTGGTGAGATGAAGGCACAGAGAACTATTTTGTGTGTTCTTCTTTTTCCCACCAAGAAGATAATTTTTCCTGAAAATCATGCATATAAAAATAAATTTTCTACAAAATAATAATTATCTTTTTGGTTTCTTTACAGGTTGGACCTCCCGGTTATGCTCAGAACAGCTATTCAGGCAGTCAGGTAAGAGTTCTAACTACCAGCATTTGGATGTTTTCCTTTAGTAACTTTGAACGACTACTATACTCTAAGTAGAGTACTGAGGTGATTTAATACTGTACTGAACTGTCACCTCTGCTAGTTAATGCAGAATGCCAGAGTTATTCACCCAGTAAAGTGGATGTTCAGTACCCGGACTAGGTTCCACTACCTGCACTCTGTTGAACTCAATAGCTTGCTGTCACTATTTTTACTTACAAGATGTTTCACCATCTCCTCTTCTTTCACACATTAAGCATTTTTATCAAGCATTAACTTGACCCTTTTGAGGGGGGAAAAAAAAAAAAAGATTCCTTCTGTTTTCCTAGAAGATTCCTAGCTGTGTGTGCACATGTGCCTACAAACACAAAAATCTGCAATTTGTGTCCAAACTTTACCAGATATTCATGGATATATTAAAGCAGCAGTATAATGTTGGTATCACTTTTAACATCAGATTATATTTGCAGTTATAAATTTGAGGATTTCACTGTCTAGCTAGCCTTTTAAAACTGCTGGTATATGAATGTCTGTACTCTCACTGATCACTTCTTTAATTGCAGAAAGTATATTTGGATTTAGTTAATGATCTCCACTATCATAAAGTGTCTATTTGCACCTAAACTGTCAGATACTTTCTGGTATGTCTTCTGTTTCTTGAATGGAGTTTCTCAAGGATATATTTCTTACTACTTACTAGTGATTATATTTATTATTGAATTCTCTGGTAATATTCAAGTTTACCAATCTTCACAACTTTTAATTGGAATTACCAGACTCTAAGAAATGCCAATTATTTTTATTAATATACTAAACACTGATTTTGTTCATTTTATTCTTTCATATATAATCCATGGTCTTTTCTAGGAGGTGAGTTTCCCATCTTGTCATATACCTACCTGAAGTTATTTTTTTTATAAATACAGATCATTTAGAATGGTAGGGGTTGGAAGGAACCTTTGGAAATCATCGAGTCCAAAACAAATTGTGGATTTTGAAAGATTACACAACTAATGACAAAGTTATTTGAAATCACTAATGTCTCATACTGAATTAGAATTATTACAGCCAGTTGCCCCTGAACTGGTAACCTCTGTGCTTGCTTATCACATGTTTGCACGTACACATTATCAGTTGCATGTCTTTTTATGCCATAAACAGCAGGGCTTTTCCCTTCTACCATACCCCCCCACTGCCAGCCCCCACTGCCCCCTCCTGCCCCCTCCTTTTTTTTTTTTTTAACATGGAAATAATTGACTTCTGGTTTTATTTCAGAGTGGAGTAGTCTACACAGTAAGCAAGAGTGGATGTGTCCCTGTAAGCACTTTTTTTACTGCTTTTTGTCCCTACCATAATTATATTTATAGAAACTTGTATCTTTCAGTTGCATTATTTATATGAGTGTTCATGTGGGAGTTTCTGTTGCAAATAGAAAGTAATGAGGAGAGAGTTAGAAGATTAATATTACTGTTTATTCCATGATACGAAGTAGTTGGCAAACAGAGGTGTTAAAAAGTTAAGTAGAAACATTAGATTATAGAATCATGAAAGGAAAACTGAAGGGGTTATCTATTGCACTTAACATTACACTCATTATACAGGTTGTCTGTTCTCCCCTTCTACGCAAGACAAGGCTGGTGCAAATTCATTTGCATATTCTGAGTATTCCTCCTCTCAAAAGTAATCACACAGATATCTATAATAACTGAGGCTATTTCAGTTTTTAGGTTTTTCATTCTTTCATGCAGCAGGGATAGTTGTAAAGTTATGAATCTTAGACAGGTCAAGCCAGTCACCCAGAAACAGGTGAAAGATGCAGAAATGCTCTAATGTAGTGCTGAATAGATCAAAAACTTAACTGAAGCATTTTTATCAAGATAGTATAGACTAAAATATGTGCAGATTTATGTCAAACGCATATAATTATTTTGGTTTTCTTTCAGCACTTACAAGATAAGATTTTTTTTTTAATGTTAAGTTACTATGTTCAAACATTTACACAATATAAAAATTGAAAAAAAAACCTTGTAAATGAAACAGCAAATTTACCTTTTCAATGTCAATGACAGGTATTTTTTCTTGTTTTTCATAGTATAGCAAGTAAATAGAAATAAGCTAGTCATTTAGTTGGTAAGCTACTGTAAGCGGTTGCCACTTCAAACTAGAAAAATGGGGATGATTCCACACATACAAGGACAGTGTTTCCAAAAATGTAAAATATTCATGTCATCAGTACTTGTAAAATTCGTCACAATCTGTATTGGGTTTCTGCGAAGAGCAACAAAATAACAATTTTGGGGAATAGTATTGATTGTATTAATAAGTGAGATGTACTTTAAATAAGGAACTATTACTTTTTATTATTATTTATGCTGGACCTTGATATTTGGCTGTAAATCAGGAAGGTGTTAATTTTAGTTTCTAGTTTCTGCTTCCTAATTTTTATGTATATGTGTCTGTACTTATTGCATACATGTTTGAATTACATGGATGGTATTGAATCTTTTAAGTTTATTTATGTTAAAATAATGTATTGATAGCATCTGTTTTAAAATGTTTCCTGAGTACCTCTAGATAACCACTGATATACAAAGAACTAATGTGCCTGGCTGTTACATTCACATGTACTAGTGGAGAGTACAATACTCTCCTTACCATCTAATCTTTACATACTTTACAAAAGGATGAGTCAGAATTGAGGGTGTTTGAAGTGTGTTTTTTCTTCTTAAGCAATAACACAGAGAAATAACTGGTTTCTTTTTTTTTTTCTTAGGGAGGTGCTGCTGGTACATATAGTCAACAGGCCTGTAAAGACGTAAGCTAGTTATCGATGTATTTGCTAATTCTCTACTACTATGCTTAACTCATCTCCTTATTATTGCGAATTGCAATTGATCCTCTTCTGCAGAACTATATTGTGCTTCTTAAATATCTTAAAAAAAATAGTGGTAGTCTGAGATAATATTCTGAGGTTAAAAAAGCAAAAGTGTAATCATTTATGCTATAGAGTCTACACATGACCTACTACAAACACTTAATTTGTTATCCCAGTAAAGTGTCAGAATTGTTACTGTATAATACTTTTTTTCTGTTATTGTCTTTGGATATTGCATATTGTGCAATATTATTTAGTGTTTTTTTACAATATTTGTGTATTAATCCAATAATTACTTAATTAGAGATATTCTTAATGTCAAGCTCATTTATTTGTTTTTCACCTGAAAAAAAGATTTATTTTAACATATTTTCCGTTTTTAAAATCATGAAAGCAAGTGAAAAAAATCTTTCGGAAAGATAACACTCTCTCTAACACCTGGTGGGAACTGAGGCCCTAGCCAAGAAACTGCTTAATCATATACTTAATTTTAAATACGCTGTTATATTAATTCCTAAATAGTAAATATATTTTTTCTTTGTTTCATATGTAAGTGTAAGCTGTATTTGTGATAGAGCAACATTAAATCTTACGACAATAGTAAAATGTTGGAGAATTTTTACTCCAGTTATCTTTAAGCAAGTTTAGTATACTTTGTTATTGCCCTAGATACATTTAGGTATAGATGAAATCAGTTTGATTTGAAGTGTACATCCCTGAAAGGAAAAAAAAAAAAAGGAGCAAAGCAAAACCAATGACTTGTACATATAATTAACAAATTGTTATATAAATAAATACCTGATTTATATTTTCATTTCAGAGTGCATTCTCCTCCAGCAATGGCATAACCTACGGTCAGGTAATTATGTGCCTTCCAACATGTTTTCAGTTTCCTAAGCTATTCAGAAACGAAGCAGTTATGCCCTACTTTTACCAAACAATAAAATCCATTGAAGGAGATAAAGGAGGACTGTCTTCAAATGATTAAATAATAATCATATTGGAAATAACTTCAGCAGATGAGTTACCTATTTGGTCTATGTTGTCATATCAACTTTGTCAGAAGTTATTTACTTCTGTTTTGCACAGAAGCTCAGATACATTTATTCTGCAAATGAACACCAGTTACATCTATAATGATTTTCCAAAAGTCAGTGCTTTCCTTGATAGTTATGAGGAATTAAAAGTAATTTTTTGTGGCTTTTGCCTATCAATTGCACGTATCAGTTGATTAAATGGAAAACTTCACTGCACATTATTTTATGCTTCATTTAAAATATTTTTATTCTTTTGGCACGTCCCATTCATTCCAGTTTATATTTCAACAGTATTTTATTTTATTTTTTTTTAGTTTTGGTGGGATGGGTTCTGTAGTTTGTGCTGGTTTCTTTTTCGATGAAGGTAGAAGAGATTTAGGGTTTTTTCCTACCAGAAGATTATTTTTATTATAAAAAAACTTCCAATTTGATTTGCAGCTTTTATACAGTGCTGTGTAAAACTAGCAAAATAATTGGAGCTTGTTGAAAAAAAATTACACCAGTTGATTTATTTCAGCCTTAATTTATTAATTACCAATACATTAATATTTTTTTCAGAATCTTGTTTTGTTTGGTACATTAGGGAAATTCTGCTAGCTGTTACATTCACATGGGAAAGAGTGCCATTGTTAATTTGTCATACATCTACTTGTTATACACTTCTGTATTCTGTTTGTTTTTTTCCTGTATTCTTTACAGTCTGTCCCTTCAAGCAGTTCAGATTCCAGTAAGAAGGTAAGCACTCCTTTTCTTTTCAGTTCTTATGAGAACAAAATCTTAACAGTTGTAACTTGGCATGACTCCTTTTATTTCAGTGGTATTACAGTACCTTTTACCAGTTAAGACAGTTTAAGGTTTTAACCCAGACTGATTCATATGATTTGAATCAGTTTGGTTCTTAGATACTTTATACTAACTAACTGTGCTGTGGTGGCTTTTGTTGATACTTGACTTAACTGCATATAAAGTAAAATAAAATTTCAAATATTTATGGGGCTTTGTTTTAAAAAAGTTATGATAATGATTGTGATGTAAGTAGGTCTTTTAAGGATATAGATCATGTAATTATTATTCAGATGGGGCTGGAGAATGAGTGTGACTCAAAGCAAGCAAAATCAATAGAATTCTTATTACTGTTGAACTTGATTCATAATATTAGCTCCAGGCTAATACTATGGTGTGTTCAGTGAACATACTGCATATGATTCATGTCCTCACAAGCGTTTGGTTTTTTAATTTTAATTTCTTGTTGTTTTAAGAATTTAGAACATACTGATAGATTAGGTTTGTAATAATGTAGTTTTAAAAAAGGAATACTTCTGCTTGGTTTGTACTAGAATTCTTTATTTCTGATAGTGCCAACTCTCCTCTTCCTTTTAACACCACTGGATAATATACACCCTTTTTTAAAAAAGGGAAAAAATCCAAGTTTAATTAGAAACCATTAAAACCTAAACAGAAGATACTACTGCTGCATTTGGCTTAATTTCTTTGAGCGAACTCAATATTAAGCCTGGGTTGTTTTAGCATAATAATTATTAAAGAGAAAAGAAGTTGATCTTCCAGTCGGGGGTGAAAAGTTGAAGACCTAAAAGGACACATAGTATAAACCAGTAAATTCTGCTTCTCCCTCTACAGCTGAGTCACTGTGTGACAGGAAGCTAGTCTCTTATCTCCTTATACTCTTGTGTAAACTTTGTACACATTTATATTCTTCCTTGCTTGGTAAAATACATTAAAATTTTTTATAAAAATATAATTTATGAAGTGATTATCCATAGCATTATTATCAGAGTTTGTAAATTCAGAGAGGTCAGTATTCTTCATTTTCCTAACATATTTAACTATTTAAATAAGCTCTGTGATGAGTAAACAGTTTTCTCTGATTTCTCTATAGGTGGTGGTCATTGCCAACAGCAACCCTTTTCCACCTGTGGTAAGCAATTTTTCTCTACAGTGCTCAGAATCTTGACTCAAAAACTGTTCAAATATCTACATGCTTAATTTGTCAGAAAGATTCCTGGTGTATAGAGACAGTTTTTTGGCAGGCAGGGTTTACCCTAGGTGCATAATTATCTTCAGGGAAAGCCAGGAGTAAGATGGCTACAAATCTTGTGGAGATTCTGTGACTGTTAGTACTTGCAGAGATACTGGATTATCTGCAGTTTCCAGGTCTCTCAATGCATGCTGTCTCTGTGTTCCTGAAAAGTTTTGGTTTTCTGTTTTTATTGCAATTTTCTTTTGTAAATTCACCTCCATTCTTACTTTTAGACTATTAAATTTCCACTCTGCTTACTTGGAACTCATACAGTCAGTCATAAGTACGTTTAGCCTTAAGGTAGTGAAAGTGAGTTTGTATGACATAACATTTGCTATATATGTTTTTCTGATGTCTGGCTTCTAATCTAACGTGTTGTTGTTCCAACCTGAATGAACATTAAGATGCATTTGTTCTATGATATCCTTTCCATACCTTTCTTTCACATTTGGTTGTGTAATGAATCCAAATGGTAAAGCCCTTTTTCTGCTGCAATATTCTGTTTGGACAAAACCCTGTAGAAAATAATTAAAGCTTGGTTTGTTTCATTTGCAGCGTCATACCTTCCCTCAGGTAAGCATACTTTTTTCTTCTGATTTCTGTAACAGTAATATAGTTCTTATGGGATCAAACCAGTTGCCTCAGGATGGTGTCTGCTACATTTGTCCCTCATGCCCAAAAATTCATCAAACAAATGACTAGATCAGGAATAGAATTAATATGTGTGGTGATACATGTCCAGTGTAGGTGATAGTGAGACAGGTTGGAGGGATGATGATGTCTTAGATTTACTCACCACATTTGGAAAAGCTGAGCTGACTGGTAGTGCAAAAAGGGTAGCCTCAGCTGCATTCCATATAAGCTGTAATAGCAGATAGAAGTGTAGAAAATGACTTAGTAGGGTCAGGCTACCTCCCTAAACTTTCAGAGCTGAAGATAAACTAGTTTAATACTGGATGTTAAGAATTTGATACTCAGTACATCATATGTGTGACCTTTCCCTTTACTCTCCCAAGTAAAATAGTACAATTTGGTATTTTCTGTTTAACTGCATTACATTTAAGCAAGTCAAATTTAATGTTCTCTGTTGGTTTTGTTTTGGTTTTTTTCAGAGTTTGGGAAGTTCTGCTACTAGGATCATAATAGCGGTAGGCATTCTTTCTCCATTATGAGCTTTAACTGAAGCCCTGTGTCAGTAAACTAAATAATGATTCATCTCTCTGGGAATAAATAAGTATGGATAATTTAGAGATATCTTAAATATCCACAAACTGCAGTGGTGGTTACAGAAAAGTGGACAACCTACTTGGTTGCTGACTAAAGACCACTGCAGTTATTTTCTACAGTAATAAAATATTAAAACCTCTGTATGCTAATTCCCCAGTGCTCTGAAAATTTACAAAATTTAACAATCTCAGTCTGCTCAGGAACACAGCTGGAGTTCTAGAACTGAAGCTTTAATGTTATTTGTTATGAAATCACATATGAATAAATCATAAGCTGCAAAGTTCATTTAAACAGTGTTCCCCCCCCCCCCTTTTTTTTTTTATAGAAACAGCTATTTCAGCATTGCATTTTTTAAAAAAACCTGCTAGTTAGTGCTTAGGTGAACTTTTGTTTGCTGTTGTATTTATAACATTGCTTCTTGATAACCAGGCACTTGGAAAGTTCATTACAATCCAATCTCATTAAGAGCATGTTTATAAAGCATTATGGATATAACTCGGGCAGATTTTTTTCTGGGTCTTTTGCAATTTTAACCTCCCTGCCACTCTTCATGTTTAGGCTTTCCTTCCTTCATGTGATAATCCTTCAGACTATGACAACAAATTCTCACTTTCATTGAAAGATTAGTGACAGGTTATCCCAGCTGAAATTTGTCTTTTGAAAATCATTGTTTTCGAAATGTGTAGCATTAGATTTTTCCACAGTTAGTGATGAGTGCTGGCAGAGAAAGGAATAAGTTTTCCTTGTTAATTTATTTCTGAGTCTAAATCTGTGTAATCAAAACACTACACATTTAATATTTTCAATGTGTATACATAAATAAAATGAAAGAATATTTGTTTGCTCTCATATCCTTCATGGGAATTGAAAGATTTTAAGCAATGACTTTTCCTTTAGTGAAATTGTAACTGTGGCTTTTCCAATTTTTTTTGACAAAGCTTTGTCAAAAGTTTATTGTGCTTATTCATGAAAAAATCAGTCATGATATGAATATAAATGGGTATTAATTTAATGGAAATATGTGTGATACATTTGAAGGGCAGAACTACTTAAACTCATTTGAAATACCACATGGTATATCATATGATGCATTTTCATTAAGAAAATCACATCAAGGTGTATAAATAATAATAACAATTTAGTTATGAATGATCTTTATAGACCACAGTATTGAACATTGCAGCACATGGAAATGACATAAATAGAGTAAAAAAGGAACTCTCTGGCTTTCAAACTGTATAGTAGATGCAAGGATAGAGTTGCTTCTTGAAATATCTTAGTACGTAAGAAATTCTTCTTAAAAATAAATAACTGTTGGGTTTTTTTGTTTGTTTCTGTGTAGGGTGGACAAAGACAGCAAAGCAGCAGCAGTAGTACTTACGTTCAGGTAAGTAAACTTAAAAGGTAGTAGATATATTCCTGTAGAATTCACTATAACAGGGCCAGCACAACCTGGAAATAAATTATTTCCTAAGTTTTTAAATATATTTCACAGAGTGCAGTTATTTTCATGTCTCAGTTTTTATTCACAAAATTGTCCTCTGTTATTGATGTTCAACTGTTTCTGATTGGAATGCTCATAATGTATTTCCATGTGTGATTGGTTGAAGTGAAATGACTGTGTTCTGCTCAACGTGTGCTCTAAAAGGTGCATAAAAGTCTGTCACTGACAGAAAGTGATTCTAGACTCAGTATCACACCATAAATCCCATACTGGTAGATTCAGATACAGGTATTACTTCCAAAATTGTGAAGGATAGTTGCTTATCCCTATCAAAGATAATGAAGAATCATAAATGCAGACTTCCTCCTCTGTTGTGGGGAGGGAATGGAGTCAAATGTCTGACAGTGTACTCTGTATCACTATGTGCAACCAGGAAAGTGTTTCACAAGTGTACGTATGATTTCTAGGGATCAAGGCCAGTACTCAATATCACAAATACTCATCATGCACAGGATTGTCAGGTTGTGTCTTGAATTCTGGGCTTTTGCTAATAATAGGACAGTCCACTGCACAGAGACAATCATACTGCTCTGTCTCCTTTGGCTCAGGAAGAGCCTTTTTGGGAATCCCTTGTGCAGCTGTATTTCCACAAATACTGTACTCCTCATAGAAGCCTCCTAGTCAAGGTGGTAATTATTTTCTCTTTTTTTAAGGGTTCCCAAGGCAGCCAGTCCTATGGCCAGGTGAGACACTTTTGCTGAAATGTATTGAGCTTTTCAGTAGGAATCTTCCTTGTAAACGGAGTACAGGGTTTGGTTGTGGACTTATTTCTTCTTCTTGGAGTTCCTGAGTGGTCCCTGATTTTGGTTTGTACCACTGAATTACCATGAAGAGAAAAAAAACCCATGGTACAGAGGACCTTTTAATGGAAATGGGCATTTCTGTCCCAGCTCTGCTAAGACTACAGCTTAGTTTACAGCTGAGTTTTTGCCTTTCTTACAGGGCTACCAGCCTCAAGGTGGCAGTTCCTATGGCCAGGTAAGCATCAGTCAGTCACCAGTCACAATACAGCATTTGAGAAGGTAGTGTGCCACGGCATTGCAAAAGCACTTACCAGTCACTCAGGATTTAAACTTTAAAGGACAGATTCTCTGAAAGCCTGTTTTCTCATACCCTACATTTATCCACGTGCTACTTATATTTATCTGGTATCCCAGCATGTGAAGTCATCACACTCAGCATCATTGTGAGGGTCAGGAAGAAGCGGGGCTCTTCACACAGCCCTGCGTAGCTTTAGGATGCAGTGGCTTGCTTTTCATAACGCAGGCCGGATCCCTTGCAGAAGGGAAGTAACCAAGTGGTGTCCTTGTTTTAGGGTGGGTCAAGTTACTCAGGCAGCAGCAGCAGTTCGTATGGCCAGGTAAGCAGACTGGATATTCTCTAGGAATTTCTTCTGATCTCTCTTTGACCAGCATGGCTGGCAGATTTTTGGGAGTGATGTTGCTTTGGTAGTCTGCATCTCGATTTGATTCATAGCTTTTGCTGAGAATAGGATCATCTGCTTTGTTTAGAGCTGAGTTCTTGCCTTTCTTACAGGGCTATCAGCCTCAGGGTGGCAGTTCCTATGGCCAGGTAAGCATCAGTGGGGTTCCAGTCAGTGTACAGCATGTATGTGGTGTTGATGTATCTATGGAGAATTCTGTGGTTTTTTTCTTGAAATAATGTAGTAAGTTCTCATTAAAAGTAAATGTTGTGGGCTTTTTTTTCATATGGGTCAAGGAACAGTTGGATCATCGAAGCAGCTCCTTATCACATAGAAAGGAGTGCATGTAGATATCAGCTTTTTGATGCACTAAAATATTCAGCGTAAACAGTACTTGACAAGAAAATTCACAGTAGGGTGTAGATGGTCTTCTACCTTTTAAACAGTCAGGCAGCTAAATCCCTTTAAAATGTATTTCTGTATTTGAATTGGAGAAAAGGAATATTTGGATTACTGAGCTTCTCTTTTCTTTTTTTCTTTTTTTCTTTTTTTCTTTTCTTTTTTTCTTTTTTTTTTTTTTTATTTTTTTTCTTCTCTAGCAGGTTGAATCTGCTTCTTCAGGTGGCAGCAGTGGTTGTGGACAAGTAAGTCCCCTTTCTCCAAACTATTAAAAACTAGACCCAGCTTTCCTTGTAGAAGTAACATATTTTTCAGTAAGTTATGTAATATTTGTAATCTTTTGTTTTCATTGTCACATGGAATTCTCTAGCACAGAGATAAAGAAAGATATTTTTGGTCACTGTAACCAAAATGAAGTGACTTCTCCCATGTAACATTACAGACAGAATATGGACAAGTAGTGATTTATGTGTCTACTCAGTAAACAGATAAAATCTTTGCTTGGGAATGATTTTCAGGTGTTGCTCCATTTAGTTCCTATTGAAAGTGATAGGATCAGAAGGTGACTCCTGTGAAAAAAGAATTAGATTAGTAGTTTTCATCATGGTTCCATTTCAACTTGTTTATGCCTAAACAATGTAAAGATGGTGTCTTCATTGGTGAGATCCCTAGTGAAAGTATCACAGATGAGCTCGTGATAGTAAACCTGTGTTCAAGTAAATATATGGGGGAAGGCAACAAGAATGAAAGAAAAGTATAAAACCAGATTTATTTTTTTTTTAGCAGAAGTGCTTAGTAGAAATAATAGGATTGGTGTGAGTTAAGTATAAATGGAAATGCATGTGAAAACATCACAAAAAGCAGTACAACAAGGACAGTTAACATCAGTGAAACTGATAAACACTGAAAAATGTGATACTTCTGCCAAAGCAGTGTCGCAGGTTGATTTATCAACAGAAGACCTGTGCTTTAATAATGGAAGGGTGACAACCAGGATGGAACTCATTGTGTGTCCTGTTTCTTGACCTGTTACCCCCACAGGAAGACTATCTATAGACAAATTATACCCAGAACAGGAAAATTAAGGGCTTTGGGCAGAAGCCTTGCCTAAGATTTATGGTGGGTCAGTCTAGAAGGATTCTGAGGTACATGGTCACACAACAGTAACTGTTGATTCTGAAAAGGACTGTCAAAAAAAAACCCAACCAGTTTTTTGTAAAGTTTTATGTTGAGTTCTGTTACATTAATTCTCACATAAGAAATTTTAAGAAAGCTAATTACTTTGCAAGAAAATGAAAATTTGGGCATTTATCTTTCGGTCTGTTTGTTTTTTAACAGGGTGTTTCATATGATAGCAATCCCTGCCACCAGGTAAATGACCTTCCTCCTCTGATTTTAAGATACATCCAAAATTAGTTTTGCCACTAAATCAATTAGAACTGGTTTCAGATTCACAGAATGCAAATCTATGTCACCTTACCAATTACAAGATTAGATCTCACTATCTTCCTATAGACAGGAGCATCATGTGGGCATGGGGTCATTTTCCCTTCTTTTCCATAGCATGTCTAGCTCTATAGGGTATTAAGGCAAGATTCTGGAAAGAACAAGTCTGCTGCAAAATTGCTCAACCAATTGAGGCTGGAGTTTACCAGCCTCTCTGGACTTTTCCCATCCACAGTTAGAAAATATTCAGGACTGCCACTTGAGGTTCCTGAAAGAGACTGGCTTAACAATTCACTCAGTTTGTGCAGTGAAGTATAGCTAGCTACATGTATGTTTGTTACAGGTTCCAGCTTTGGAAGTCTAAAAACCACTATTTCAAAATATATTTAAGATCTATGTTTAAAGAAACAGTCTCTGTAAGTGATAAAACTTTGTAAGAAAACAGCAATAGATTATCTCTTTTTTTATGATAGATTAATTGTATTAACAAATACCATGTTTTAGCAATCCTAATACATGTACTATGATTATAAATATACAAACAGCACAGATTTTGCTATAATATATTATTATTATATGATATAGTGTATATAATATGCTATATGTAATGTACTGTAAGAAATGAGAATATATGATATAGGTATATAGTTATATTTTATAATAGCTTTTCAAGTTTTTTATAAAGAGGAACTGCTTCTTTTGTAGACTAAAGGAAACACTTATATTTTATTCTGAAAACTGCTAGAACATTGAAAGATAACACTTATAATTTTATTTTCCTTTGCCTCTTTTGGATGAAGTCTCAGCCCCATTTTAGTGAATGGCAAATATCCCACTCACTTCAGTAGCTCAGGATTTCATAGAATCAGAACCATAGAATTGTCAGGGTTGGAAGGGACCTTAAAGATCATCCAGTTCCAGCCCCCCTGCCATGGGCAGGGACACCTCC
>WTSP01008147.1:0-38744 GCA_025331215.1 Actenoides lindsayi | reverse complement strand
AGCCGTGGCCCACTACTCTCTGGGTGTGACCATCCAGCCAATTTCTTATCCGCTGAACAGTCCACCCATTGAACCCTTATCTCTCCAACTTAGAAAGGAGGACTTTGTGGGGGATGGTGTCAAAGGCCTTGGCAAAGTCAAGACAGATGATGTCCACAGCTCTTCCCCTGTCCACTGATGCAGTTACTTCATTGTAGAAAGCCACCAGATTGGTCAGGCAAGACTTGCCCCTGGTAAAGCCATGCTGACTCTCTTGAATCACCTCTCTGTCCTCCATGTGCCTTAGAATGTCTTCTCGGAGGATCTGTTCTGTGACTTTCCCAGGCACAGAGGTGAGGCTGACAGGTCGGTAGTTCCCAGGGTCTTCCTTTCTGCCCTTTTTAAAAACGGGTGTGACGTTGCCTTTCTTCCAGTCAGCAGGGACCTCGCCTGACTGCCATGGCTTTCTGAATATTATGGACAATGGCTTTTCAACTGCATCAGCCAATTCCTTCAGTACTCTGGGATGCATCTCATCGGGTGCCATGCACTTGTGTACGTTAAGGTTCCTCGGGTGTTCACGTACCTTGTCCTCAGTGACTGTGGGAGCGATTTTGTCTCGCTGGTCCCTGTCTCGCAAGCCATCCACCTGAGAGCTGTGAGGAGAGAAGCTGCCATTGAAAACTGAGACAAAAATCTTGTTCAGGACCTTCTGGTTTCTGTACCTATAGAAGCCCTTCTTGTTTTTGTTTGCATCTCTTGCCAAGTTCAGCTCCAGCTGCACCTTGGCCTTTCTCACCTCATCCCTCCATGAGGGGGCCATGTCCCTGTATTCTCCCCAGGCTATCTGTCCCTGCTACCACTGCATGTGCAGTCTTATCTTGTCTTTTAGTTTGACTCGGCCATGCTGGTCTCTTTCCTTCCCTACCTGATTTCCTACAGTTGGGAACTGAGAGTTCTTGTGCTCTATGAAAAGTATCCTTAAAGATCTGCCGGCTCTGCTCTGCTCCCTTGTCCCTAAGGACTGTTTCCCAGGGAGTCTTACTGACTCCTTGAAGTGCTGGTGGTTTGCTTTCCTAAAATTTGGGGTCCTGACTTTGCTTTTCATCTCGCTCGTACCACTTAGGACAGTGAACTGCACTAATGTATGATCACTGCAGCCCAGGCTGCCTCCTATCTTGTTGTCCCTGATGAGTTCACTAGTATTTATGACCATCAGGTCTAGTGTTGCATCCCCTTGCGTAGGGGTGTCTATTTCCTGCCTTAGGAGGTTGTCATCTAGGCACTCCAGGAGTCTGCTGGATTGCCTACAGCTTGCCATGCAACTTCTCCAACATATATCGGGGTGGTTGAAATCCCCTAACAGGATGAGAGCCTGTGAGTGCGATGTCTCCTGGTGCTGGAGTAAGAAGGCCTCATCGACGAGCTCCCCTTGATCAGGTGGCCTGTAGTAGACACCAACCACAAGGTTCCCTTTGTTGTTTTGATCCCTGATTCTTACCCATAAAGTTTTGACCTTCTTGTGGCTGTTCTTAAGGGACAGCTCTTCACAGTCTTATCAATTTCTTAACTGCAGTATAGTAGCGTTTTTTTGAATAGGCCAAAACCAGAAGTGTTGGCTAGATAAGAAGCATTTGTAAGTGTTTTAGGACTTAGAAATCAGTTAACTTGTTCAGTACTTTGTGTGTTCATGGTTATTTAAGGCTCAGGAAGTTGTAAAAATTCCAGGGGAAAATCCTGAAAGCTAAGGCGAGGTAGGGGGAAGCAAAGTATTAAGCCAGTATTTAGAAGGGTCATTATGGGCTAGCTATACTAATAAAATTCCCAAGAAAAACTGTGGACCAAGTAACATCATAACTTTCTTAAAGACAAATGGGAGTTTGATAGCAATTGACACAAGTTTTGCAGAAGTGGATCTAGTCAAACAAGCCTGGTTCATTGTTTGAGATAGGACTTGGGTTAATCAAAGCTGTATCTGGGGTGTTTTCAGGAAGATAAGACACTGATTCAAAACCGAAAGAAATAAGTGGCTTCTTGCTCTTAACAAGAGCCTCTAATGAAGAGTTCTCATTAAAACTCTATTTCTAGGGGATTCTGCCCAGAGCAGTGCTAGGCTTGATTCATGATCTTCATTGATGTTATAAATGTCCCTGTAGAATCACTGCTTGTAAGTGTGCTTTCTGCAATTAAGGCAGATTATGGCTGCCTTCATAATTGATCAAAGAACAATGTTGTAATTAGGTCATTCTATCAGTACAATTCTTTTTTTTTTTTTAAGTATCACAACAAATTATCAAGCACTGATACAAAGTTACACATTTAGGAATCACTAAATATCTGTGGAATAAAGGCTGTCTTAGAAAGTGGTGGTTCTGGTAAATCACACCTTACCTGGACGTCTGATTTGTGTATCCTCACCTTCCACTTTTGTTACCCATTCAGGCCCTGGAATGCTGGTTTCTTCTGCAGGTTTGTTACACATCACTGTTAGTCCCCTGTCCACAAGCTGGTTGTTACCAACAGTTGTTTTGGGCTTTTCTGTTCGATACTCTATTTTTTTTTATTGTTCCTTAGTGAACTGACCATTAGGTACAAGCTCTTCTGGCTTTAGCTGAAACTGTTCAAAGTGAAGCTGGAGATCGGGCTTTTTTTTTTTCCCCCCTCGCCTTTTCTTTCCCTCTTCCTCTGCTGTTGCAGTTATGTGGTAGGTTGCTTGTCTACAAAAACATCTATGTCCAGAGGCATTTGTGATACAGGACTACTCACAGTAACGTTGTCATCTGATCAGTAAGGATCAAGTACAGTAGTGTTCCCAAATGTATATCTCAGGACTTCATTATTTTGTATCATTTTCCTTGTAAAAACTAGTGGGCCTGTAATCAAGAGGTGAAGGACATACTAGGAACCTGTGAAAAATAATTGAAGCAAGACACATGCAGAAAAGAAAATAAGACCTGATACTCTGAACAGCGGGGTGATAAAACACTGGAAAAAAATTATCTGGGAGAATATCAATCTAAATGTCCTGAAGTAAAGGCACCCTCGTTTTGGAAGCTGCTGTAGTCTAGCGTAGGTTATTTGGCTTAATATAAGGTAAATGTTTGAGTGTCACTGCTGTGACTTAAGAGGTGAGATCATCTGTTCTGACTTCTGTTCCTGAGCCCAACTGCTTTCTGGCCAGGTTATTTCTTCAAGTTGAGGAGTCTGATACCATGGGTCTAATGTAAGACTTGCTGCAGTCCATAACAAGCTGAGATGTGGAGGTTGCTTGGCTGTGCCATGCAGCATGATCATGTAATTCATGAAGTCTGGCAAATACTGTAGGTCACAGGGAATGGAGTAGGAAGTGATGTATCTATTTTGGATGTGGTCATAAGTTGAAACCTGATCCTGAAGTTAGTGAGATGGAACAGTTGGCCTGTAAATAGAAGTCTTTCTTTCATGATGACCTTTATGCTGCAAGGTTGATTTGCTGTTTTCATCTGTAATCGGCCATCACCAGGTTGGTTCAGTATTCAAAACAGCCTTTGCTGCTGGGCAGAGATAGTTAGACATCACCAGAAAGTATATCCAAAACCTTTTGACGGATACTCTGTGTTTGCTGTGCAAACAGATCTGGGCTTTTTTGGTTGGGGTTTCTCTCTCCCTCTCCCCCCACATCATTTCACTGCCCACTTGCCACATGGTTTCCCCAGTATATCTGCCATTGATGTTATCTGTGGCATGTTTCAGAGTCACATTATACTTGTTGAGGTAGTGGCTCACTAACTCACTATTTCCATTTATTACTTACACGTTTTAAAGTAGTAACTGTAACATACCTAAAGAATGGAGATAAAACTGCCATGGATAGTTCTTGACACACTTAAAACAGATGCAGGAGGGAGGAAATACAGGAAATAATTGTATTTATTGTTGCTTTATTGAGACATTTCTGAAATTGAGCTTGGAGACTTCTTGTTTTGCCTAAAAGAATGCAGGAAACAGGATACTGCAATATAGTAGGTTTTTTTGAGTAGGCCAAAACAAGAAATGTTGAATAGATAAGCATTTGCAAGTGTTGTAGGACTTAGAAATTAGTTAACTTGTTCAGTACTTCTTGTGTTCATGGTTATTTAGGGCTCAGGTGAGATTCCTCATTTTGTTTGGGTGTCGCCAGACTCCTTTGACTGAAATTAATTTGGAAAATGTTCAGTTTTCTTTTATAAATATGTACTTGTTACACTTTGTTATTGTGTGCATGTACACACACATATATATGTGTTTATATTTGGACAATCTAAAACTGATATATTGCAGAGACTTTTTAATAAATGTAGTGTGATAATAAGAATGTTGAGTGAAAGTTTGAGAACAGAGACCAGGTATCTCAGTCTGGACCAACAAGGGAAGTAAAAAATATGAAAGACCTGTCTTTTGGAAGCATAATATAAAAAATATCTTTAAAATACCTAAAAATATCTGATGAGAACTATCTGGTTTCAGTCTGCAGGCTGTCCTGAACGAGTAGGGCAACTTCTTAGTTTATACTGAGACCAGAAGACTAATATAATCTATGAAGTACAGAGTTGTTTCAGTTGGTTGTCAGGCTTTTGTTAGTATATCAAATGAGGCTTGTGAATAAATACATATAAAACACCATGAAAAAAGTTACTGTAGAAGTCATACAGGTATGACTTGTGTCTGTTGTGCCTATCCAAAAAATTAATGTTTAGTTCAGTGGGATTAATTTCATCCCTTGTACCAGTGTAGGGATTCAGTGATGCTAGAAGGAGAAAACAATATCCATAAAGAGTATGACCACAAAAAGAAACACCAAGATGCCATAGTTATTTCTGCTGAGATTTTTTTCACAGTGTGTCTTGTCTGATCCACTGTTATCTGAATTAAGCCCCAGATAGCTTGCTGTCATCCAGATCTTTTATCTTGGCCAGTTCTTTTGGAAGCAAGTGTTCTGCAGCACTATGAAGAGGAAATCTTTCACCACTGTCTATCTCTCTGCATTGTGAATGAGACACCTGACAGCAGGGTACTGGATTGCTACAAAAGAGGTGTTTGCTAATGCAGATGAGCTAATGCTGCCAGCTACACTTTACTAAAGAACAGCACTGCCTCAGCTTTCATTACAGATATTGTCAGGAAAACACTGGAACAGTACTGAAGGCTGCTGGTAGATCTAGAACATCAATGCATCACAGACTACAGCCAGACAGTGTTCTGGGCAGGACGTGGTAAATGAGATGATGGATTGACAGGAGTGGAAAGTATGACAGCTTCATATATTTGAAATTTCACTGTTTTACATTCAATACCTATATGCAGAACAAAAGTCAATCTTAAGAGAAGATGTAATGAATGAGAGCTTAATTGATGCTTTTCTGAGAAATGCTGACTCTCTTCTCCATTAGGAACCTGTAATCTCCTGTCTCTGCAGTTGGTATAATACATCCACACTTTGCTACTCTGAAGCGTTCCCAACTGTGTCCAAATCCCAAGAGGCAATATTAAGTTCCCACAGCACACCACCTGTCATAAAGAAGCTGTCTGAAGGGCAACTAGAAATGTGTTTTGGGCAACTATGGATCTGTCCACATTTATTTTTATCATTCTTTCATATATTTAATGAGATTCCTTTTTTCCTTTGAAAAGTTAAGTTGGTAGGAAGTTCTAGCTGATTACAAATAATGTGTCCCTAAGTACTATACTGACTCATTTCCCCCAAACCTCATTTTTATTTTCTCTTCTCTGACCAGTTCAGCAAGGAATTTTATCTAAGTTCCATTGCTTTTGTTCAACTTTGGAAAACCTGCTATTTCCCATCATGCAGTTTTGCAAAAATAGATCAAGTTAGCGTTGAATTTGAGAACTTCCACATTGAGCTCACTTGATTGCAAGTTACAGATGCCTACTACTAACTTTCAAGAGCCAGTCAGCTCAGCAATGCCTGCTAAGCACTTGGAGAATCTAGTAGGTTTAATTCAAAAAATTGATACACTGTTCCCTTAAATAGCCATTTACCTTTTCAGAAGGGCAGTTACCATATCTGCGCTTCACAGAAGTGTTTCCTCTGCCTCAGGTTCTCCATATGAATACTGCTTTTTTTTTTTTTTTGCCTTCACATCTCTAATCTGTTTATATAGAGTTAAAAGAATTCATTTTCCAAATAACTGCATGCTAGAAGTTGATTAGCTGCTAACAGATACTCTTAGTATTTTGTACTGCTGACACTTAAACTTTTTTTCTGGACACCTGTAAGTGTGGTATATGATCAGAGATTGCTGGCAGGGAATTCTGAAGTGCAGTTTTTCCTCCCATCCATATATGCAAACCCAAGGCTGTTCATAAGTAAAAAACTGGTTAATAACATGTAATTCTTCAATGTTCATGAAATCTTTTTTTTTTCCTGACACTTGAGTTATTGTAATACCCAAGAGGACTTTCTCTCTGTAGAGAAAGGACAAAAATCATCTAATGGGAAAGTTATAACATGTTTTTACCTTTCTTTTTTTTTCCTTTTTTTTTTTTTTTACAAGAGTTTCTCTAATTACTTGCCTTAACTGTTTTATAACAATGACTGTTACACAATACCTAAGTACAAATGGTATCATCTTGCTGAGCACAGGTGAAAGTCAATAGGAGAAATGCTTGGCTAAACAGTTGAATTTTTCTGTCTTTAATAGAAAAGGAAAAAACTTATGATATTCAGGGAGATATCTTTATGTTTTTTGCTATGTGAAATCATTGTGTTCTCTGTCTCTGAATAGTTTTGGTCTAGACAGGCTTAATAGTCATATTCTTGTCTTTGCTGCCTAACGTTTGCCTCTACCTGTTTTGTGCAGAAGAGCAGGGGGAGGGAGGTGACATTGAAACTTCTTTTACATTGCTGTAGTTCAGGTAGTATCTCTGTAAGCCATGAGTTCTTTGTCTAGAATAAGCTAATACTTTCAGCTAGGATTTGTACTCAATTTTAAAATTAATTTCTCTCTCTAATCTGAGGCCTGTTCTAAGGTCTCAACAGGTGTTCTCCTAAAATACAGACTGTTTGGTGTTGAGGAAAGAGACTGTTTAGACATCAGTATTTATTTTTGGTATATTGTTCTTGGGTTTATTGGTGAATGTTCTGTTTCTTCTGTCTGTGGCTGTAGTTTTGTAATGAAGACTGGGCTATCTTGGCAATTTGCAATGGTGAAATGAAGTAATACTTGATGCTAATTAGAATACCTGACTACAGCAGTCTCAAGACAAACAGTGTGGTTTCCAGGATTTTCTGGATAGAGCTTTTCATTTTTCTGCACAGTAGTCTGATATGAATTTCATAACACACAGTTTTAACAGGTTTGGGTTTTTACTCATTTGTGTGACTGAAATCATATAATTTTTAATACTTTAAATAGGTCCCAGGTCAGTTAAAGGGTGTAAAAAGGTATGTTTGTTGTTGAATTATTTCCTGTCAGACTAATATCAGATTGCCACTAAGCTGCTGATTTACAGCTCCAGCAGCCACACAGGAAATGGTGAAATAGGTAATGAAGGACTAGTCTGCTCTTCAGCAGGGCTCCTTTTCATACCAGATGGTTAGTAGGTTATTTGTATCTTTCTGTTAAAAATAAAAAAATAAAAAATCCAAACCAAACAAAAAACCCTAAACAACACAATACATGGTGAGCTGGAGAATTAGGACTGTTCGCTGAGCACGGTTTCACTTAGCAGGAAGGTTGGTTATTTGAATCTTCCCACTGAGCTAAATTCAATGAGTAATCAGTTCAGTCTATGCTACTTTTTTTCTGTTTCAAAGCTTCTCTTGTTAGTTATTTGAATAGATTTTATATGAAGTCAGGTTAAACTTTTTTTTTATAAACACTTTCTAAATAAATTTTAAATAATTCTGTATTTGTGGCTTTAGTTGTATAATACATCATCTGAAAACACAGTTCTGGAAGTTCTTGTCCATATAAATTTGATACTTAGAGCTTCGTAAATACACGTTGGAAATTTCGTATGTATTTCTAGGCATATTCTTTATTATACTTGAGAGAAACTTTTTTCCCAAAATTTCAATTTGTTCTTAAGTATTTTAATAAAGTAGTCTCATGACATAATTATAAGCAGCTCAGGAGGATACCAGATAAGTTGATTTTTCTGAGGTTTATTTAGAAGTGTCTAATACTAAAATGTGTCTTTGCTATTCTGATCTAAAGCCAAGAAAGAAGAAAAGAAAAGACACAAGTCATCTTCCTCATCCAGTGACTCGGAGAGTTCAAGTGATTCAGAATCATCTTCTGATTCGTCATCAGATTCTGAGAGTGCTTCAGAAGAAAAATCTAAAAAACGAAAAAAGAAACACAAGAAAAACTCCAAGAAACATAAGAAGGAAAAGAAAAAGAGAAAGAAAAGCAAGAAAAGGTCAGTCAAGGGGATTTTATTATTATTAAGTTTGCTACACAGTACAGTATCCTATAACTACAGAATAGTATTCTGTAACTAGTGAAGTATGTATTTTGAAGTTGAGACAACTGGTTTCCCTATATAAGCTTAAATTTTTCTGGTAACGATGGCAAATAACGATGTCTATGTTCATATGTGCAGCAGCTTGTAAAGGAGTAAAGAGATGCCCTAAGACTTGGGTGTATTTGGCTTGTAAAGCTGCACTTCTGTACAATTCAATTTAAATTATACACAGTGGAATTTGGAGAACGTAGTAAAGAAATAAAAGGAAAACTAAACAACAAACTAATTAAATGAGCGTGCTTGGAATTATTTCTGTCTGATATGCCAAAAGTCTTGCAGGTTCACTTGAAGATAATAGAACTCAAAAGGCGCACTTGGTTCTGAAAATGTTTTTTCTAATTGAATAGTTCTGCTTATACAGTGGGAGACACAAGTTGTGTTGGTGCGAGTCACGTTTTTCTAAGCTAAAATGTAAGACATTTCTAAGTAAAATGTAAGAAATGTTTTCCTAGGGCAGTTCTGCCTAAACATTGTTTCTGTGAAACTAAGCCCATTTCACACAAGTTTGTTTGTTTGTGCCAGCTGCTTGGAATAACAAGTTTCTAGCCAGTTATATATGCTAGTGTAAAATCTGAATTTGTCTCCTGATAGTGTTTTTAGAAGAAAATATTTCTTTTAAAAAAAGCCGTATCTAAATAGAGAGTAAATCTATGTTTTGCGTTGCATCATTGGAATTGATAGATAAAAACTGTTGGTCAGAAATCTACTGCAGTTGTATGTTTTGGAGCAAAGGTACCACGGAGAAAAAATGTCGCTTCTGAAATAACTGTTTCCTGAGTTTCTTTTGGTATCATTGTGTTTTGAATTAAGAGAATTTCTGAATCATTTAAAATGGATTGAAAGGTCTTCCCTCATCCAAATAACTTACGTTAAATATATATATTTTTTTTTTTTTAATACAAAAATAAAGCTCATCCAGTGAAAGTGAAGATGAAAATCCTGAAGCACAGCCATTGTCTACTGTCCGTCCTGAGGAAATTCCTCCTGTACCTGAAAACAGGTTCCTGATGAGGAAAAGTCCTCCTAAAGTAGATGAGAAAGAAAAAGAGAGGAAAAGCAGAGAGAAGGAAAGAGAAAGGTAATATATCTGGTTTGAATCTGGCTACACATTGACAGTAGTATGGTCTCATTACTGTTTTAGGACTCTAATGTTCAGTGAGTCCTTTCCCTATCAAACAGTTCCATGTTGTGAGCACTGCTGGATGAAAAAATGGATTTTTCCGTTTACTGGCAGCTGTTGTCTTTGTCCTACAACAAAGGCCTAGTCTTCGAAAATAGTTTTAGTGAATGAAAAACAAAACATGACTGATTCAAGGAAAAGAAATCAAAATGCATTGCAATTTCATTTAGAATTTATTGAAACTGTCCAGTCTAAATCTATAGTTTATTCTTCTTTCAAAAGTGGAAAAACCTGGAAATCTTGTAAAATATTTTGTGGTCACAGAATCTGAGATTAAATGTGTGTTTTCATTTAATTTAATGCCTGAAAAGGGTTTAAATTTGGGGTTATTTTCTCTTCCTTATTCTTGTGATGTGCTAAACAATATAACTTTTTTTTATTATTATTATTTCTAGTAATCTATCAAACTCACAGTCAACATACCAGAGAAGGCTGCTAGTGACCAGATCTGGAAGGAAAATAAAAGGAAGAGGACCAAGGGTAAATGTTTACAGTCTGTTCCCAAAACAAACAGCACAGTCTTAATGCTGGTGTTAGTAACCATTGTCATTGGGGGGGGGGGGAAGGCAGAATTTATGGTGCATCATAATTGATTCAGGGACTGAGGCTTGAAGGGAGACAATAAGGAAAATTAAATTGATTTCCTATTTGCATACTGAGTTTATTTGAAGAAGAGAGGGACAAAAAAAAAAAAAGCTTGCTTTGTGTTAGTGTAGTATTCTGTGAATTAGTGAATGGAAGTAGGCCACAAAGGATTCTCGTGAACACCAGAACCAGTACAACATCAGTGCTGGGAACGTGGGGAAGACTTCTCCCCTTTTTGGCAGGGGGGAGCTGTCAGATTGGTTCTTCTGATTTTGTGAAGCCACACTGCTTCTAGCAACTTGTTTTAGTAACAGAAGTCTCTAGTTAAAAGTGTGAAGTGTTGTGTTTTTGTTTCTTCTTGTCATAGCTAAAGAATTTTCATTGTTAGAGGAGTGAGTTGTATTTTTTCTAATCTGAAGCAACAGGAGAAAACCTCTCAGCACAGAAATCCTTAAATAGGACTTACCTTAAAAGTAGTTATTTGATCAGACACATTGTATTCTTGCTGTAGCTGAATGTCAGATACGTTTTTCCAGTAAGTTAATAACTTGTCGATGTAAACTTGGTGTATACAGGTAAAGTATAGTGTTAGGTGCTATGTAGAATCAACTGCCAGGGATAAAAATCTTGCTTAGCTATGACAGCATGTGAAATTCAAATTTACACCCAGTTTTCTCTTTTTCCCTTCCAGCGTTATCGGACACCTTCCAGATCCAGGTCAAGAGATCGATTCCGACGCAGTGAAACTCCTCCACATTGGAGGCAAGAAATGCAAAGAGCTCAAAGAATGAGAGTGTCTAGTGGAGAAAGATGGATAAAAGGGGACAAGTAAGATTTTTATTATTTTTTTTCCTGAGGATATGCATTGAAATATTCATTTATATTAAAAGTAATACCTGTTGTCTTAGATTTTCAGTTACTGACAAGGAAAACATGGCCCTTTTACTTAACTGTGTCTTATTTTAATCATGCTACTCTAAATACATAGTTATTAATGTAGATGACCTAATGTGATTTAAGTTTCAGTTGTGAAGCTGTCTCGCTTCTGACTTAAATTTTTCAGAGTGGAGGGGATTCAATGTATTTAAAAAATTATCTTATCTTTCTCTCTCCAAGGAGTGAAATAAATGAAAACAAGAAAGATAATCAAAAAAGCCCAGGAAGAGGAAAAGAGAGAAAAACATCAGACCACAGACAACTCTCTGAAAGCCCAAGCAGAAGAGGGGAAAAAGAGAAGAAAAAAGATCACAAATCCAGCAGTAAAGACAGGGAGACAAGAAGAAATTCAGAAAGAGATGACAAGCATAACAAAAGCAAGGCCAAGAGGAGAGCTAAATCTAGAAGCCATAGCAAAAGCCGAGAGAAATCAAAAAGTAAAGAAAGAGACTCTAAGCACAGTAGACATGATGAAAAGAGAGTAAGATCAAGAAGCAAAGAGAGAGACCATGAGAAAGGTAGAGAAAAAGAAAAGCGCTATGATTCTAGAGGGAGGGATAAAGAAAGAAGTAGAAGCAAGGAGAGAAGTAAAAGGGCGGGCTCAAGAAGTAATGAACAAGACCACAGGAAGAGTAAAGACAGGGAGAAACATAAGTCAAGAAGCAAAGAGCGTGAGCATGCTAGAGGAAAACATAGTTCCAGCAGCAGAACAAGGGATCGAAGCAAAAGCCGAGATAGAGGTAGGAGAGGAAGATCAAGAAGCAGAGACAGGGATCGCAGTAGAAGTAAAGACTATTCAAGGAATAGAGATAGAGAAACAAGAAGAAGAGGAAGATCGAGAAGCAGAGAAAGGAGAGGTACACCAGATAGATACAGAGGAAGAGAAAATAGGAGAAGGAGAGACTCGAGGAGCTCAGAGAGGGAGGAAAGTCAAAGCAGAAACAGAGAGAGGTATTCCAATAGAGAAAGTAGAAGCTCATATAAGAGGAATGATACTGATAGCCAAAGGAAGAGGCGTTCAAAAAGCCGTGAAAGTAGCAGTCCTGAATCCAGTAAAGATAAGAAGTCTAGTAGAGATCAGGATAGAAGCCCAGACTCAAAAAAGAGACCAAGTAGCAAAGAGAGAGAATCAAAAAAATCATATTCACGCAGCAGTAAAGAAAAGGAAAAGACCAGATCCTCAGCAGAAAAAGAAATAAACCAAAAATCAAAGAGTCAGGAAAGAGATCATGCCCCTAGTAAGGATAAAAAGTCTGATCATGAAACAAGTCCTGGAACAGATGACGACAGGCACGGATGAGTTTGTGGACTTAATGTTTCCATTGTCTCAAAGTTTTAGAGACATTTTGGGGAACGCCTTTTTTAAGATGTGGACTTCAGTTTGGTCTTTTGATAATCTAAAACCTGGATCATTTGTACTGCTAAAGTTTTAATAAACTTGAAATGAAAAATGAATTATATGTGTAATACAGTGTGCTGTGTTTAAAATATTTTGTTAGTTTATACGTCCTTCTTGTGTGCTGGCAGCTAGAAAGATAACTCCTATGCTGCATTTATTTCTTACCTGATGAACTTAGTTAAGTGTAAAGAATGGCTGCCTGTGAAGGAGCTTGTTCCATGTGTGAAGAAGAAAATTGCAAGTATACTACATCTCACCTTAAAGCTAGGAGAGTGTTGCAAGGTGTCCATCGCTCCAGTGTTGCCACATCTGTATTTCAGTAGGTATAAATCCTAAGGAAGTTAAATTTATAGAGGAGAGTTATGTTGAGTGGGTTTTTAATCGCAAAGTGAATTAAGTAAATCTTCATTTGTTGTACATCAGATAATATCAACAGTAGAATTCATTCATGCTATAAGGTAGTCATCTGTGTTTGGGTGTTACTACTTTGTCCTAAAAATTTTTTTTTGAAGCAGCTTTCGTTGATGTATTTTTTTTTCTGTAACCTCCCTTTTCTGTTCCATCTTTTCATTTTTGTCTACTGCAGAAAACTCAGCCTCTTCAGACTATCCTGCCTCAGTTGCTAATTAACAGATGTACAGAGATGAAACAGATTACCAGAATTCACAGTGGGTGTCAGAAAAGGAACCAGGAAATTTTTCCTTCTCTTGCTGCTTCTTAGCAGTCTGTGATTAAATTCTTGCAGTTCTCCAATACTGTTTTTTGGGGTAGTTGAAGCAGAATTTCAAGTAATGTTTTAAGACTTTATTTTCTTCTTTTTTTTTTTTCAAACAAAAATTTGCTTTCCTCCCTGTGTCCCCTCATTCTAAAGACTGTACTGTGAATTCCATCTCGTTCTCTACTATCTTTTTGTCTTCCTCAAATCAATCCCTCCCTGTTCTGCTTTCCTCTCCTGCCTCTAGGACCCACGCCATTTGGCAGCAGAGGAGGAGGTTGGCTTGTGTTGCCGCAGGATTGCCTGCGTGTGCACCATCACCAAAGAGCAGCCAGTATGTGGTAACTTAACACGGTGGGCTGAGAGGGTAGATTTGGTGCAAACTCCCAATGCTGCTTTCAGTCCTTTGAACTGTTCACACCAAAGGCTGACAAATCTTGAAGTCCCTGAAGAGAAATGACAAGTATTAATGTAAAGCTGCGTCAAAATGTAACTATGCTTTAATAGTTGGGTTTTTTGGCAGATCTGAGTGTGTTACAACTTGTTCTTGCTGTCGTGGTTATGAGTTGGTCAACATTTTTGCTGTATAACCCACTTTGTGATCAGTGTGTGTCTATAGCAGATCAGCAGAATTGCTGGAATTCAGTTTGATGTTGTGATTCAGAGAGTTGTTATGCTAAAGGAAATCAAATAGTCATGTCTTGAAAGCAAAAGAAGATACAGGACTGTGAACATAAGCAACCTTTTTAAGGGAAGAAAACTAGAAGTGCCTAGTATTTCTTAGCAGAATAGTTAGTGGAGCTGCGTTACCAACTTTGCCCCTTTTTTAGTATGAATTTTGCATTGCAGTGGTCATTTTATGCACAGTGTGTAAAATTGTTTGCCAAGCAGCCCACGTGTGGTGGATGATACAGCTGTTACTTAAGAGAGCTTGTAGGAGTGAACCAAAGACCCATAGCGTGGACCTGTTCTGTGTGAAGCCACTCTGAACTCTGTATGACTATGGAGAAGTTGTAGTCCTGTTTTGGGGGACTGTAATAAGAAAAAGCTTGAAAGTCAGGTTGAAGAAAACTGTATGGCAGCTTGGACAAAGGCTTCCTTGGTGCATTTATACTGTGCTGTGCCTGCCGTGCAAGTCAGTCTCATGTCAAAGCTGTCTGCAATGTTCTTTCATTATTTTTTATGGAGCTGACACACAAGCAAATTGTTGCTGAAGTATGTTTTGCACTACTGAGGATGTTCTTGCCAGCACTACTGAAGCTCCTATAAGATGTGAAAAAACAAAAAAAACCTCAACTGCATTGACTGCTATAGAAGAATGGTGAAAAATGCAAGCAGTAAGAAATAAGGCAATCCATAGGAGTTGTTAAAAAAACTTTACAAAGTTTTTAATTTAAAATCTCAAAACGGAGATTATATCCAATTGTAGTTTGCAGTTGTAACTAGTTATTTCAAAAGATGCACTGCTATACCCTTTCATTTGTTTGGTGGGGTTTTTTTTTGTTACAGTTCAGAAAATTATTTGTACAAATTAAAAAAGCTCTTAATTCTTTCACAGAACATTAAAAATTGATCTGAGTTGGTGGCACAAACCTGATTTTCTTGTTTTTAATGTACTTTGTGGGAAGTTAGATACTTAATTGCACATGGTGGGATACACTTGATCTCTTGATGAGCACATGCTTTGCCTGTGTCATATTTCATGGTAAATTATTTTAGTGCTGGTGACTTTAAGTGAAACACAACTGCAGTCTTGTAAGAGGGAGGATTTGCCATATTTGTGTGGAGTTTTTTATCAAACTGGAAATTGAGAATGCTGAGAGAAAAAATCAGCGGGACTGAAGCACAGTCCTATGGACAGCAAGGTATCCCCAAGTGCCAGTAAGCTCTTCTGCCTTGTGAGGCACTGACTACTGCTCTTGCTGTCCTGCAGCCATCTCTTCCCTCAACGTCAGAGCTTTCCTCTTCCCAGCCTCACAGTAACTGCCTTGTACTGTAGTTCCAGTGTAACTCAATGCCATCTTTGGCAGCTATGTCGCAGGTCATTGGCTTTTGGTGTAGAGAACTGAACTGAAAGCAATACTTATGTGTACCAGAAGTAATCAAAACAATGCTCGCTGTCTTTCCTTGTGAATGGGGAAAACAGCAGTACATTTAGAAGAGCTTTTTCTGTCAATACGCCAGAACTGACCTCTCCAGAGAATTTGTGAACCTCAAGATTCAAGGTAAAATGAGGGCAGGGAGTACTGGACTAACGTTGCAAGCATATGTTTAAGTGTATGTACAGGCTTGAAATAACTTCCAAAGGTTAGACACACATTCTTTGTTGTACTGACGATAGATGCTGACATTTTATTAATACCATGCAGCCTATGCATACATGGAATGCTGAATTTGCCATTAGCAGTAGTTTTCCACACTTTACCAGAAAGAGACCGTTATTTGATGTTGTATTTTCTGGGTACTGCCATCAACTTGGAAGCACAAATTCTTACTGAGGATGGGTGAAAATAATGTAAAGTTGTGTGGACGCTATTGCCTTTAAAAGATGTGTTGCTGTCTGCTAATTCTTTGACACGGCCCTAATATTTCAGTTGTTGCTTTGGATTTGTTTGTTTGCTTGTTTGGGGTTTTACTTAGAAAAGAAAAAAAAAGTTCTGTTTTAACCCTTTGTTCTATCTGGTTGTGAAAATTTTAACCTGAAACTTAGCACTTGCTACTTGAAATCCCACACCACGGACTTTTCTTGCAGTGGTCTCTGTCAGATGCCCTGAAGAATTTGCAGTGATCCCTTAACGATGTCCAATTTGTGATAGTGTCAGTCTGGCAAGTGGATTTTAGATTAATGTAAACATAAAAGAAGCAGTCCTTCAGCCGCCGTTCCCGGAACTGTTGATTTATTGTTTATTTATTGAAGGAAATAAAGTATTTTGGACACACTTTCTAGGGGCATAATAGACTCATTGCTTGACTGATTGACAAAACTGTATATCCTTGTTTGTAGGACTTTCCTTATAATAGAAAACCTAGAGATATACATACCATGCTTTATCAAAGACCTCTTTTTTAAATTCTTCTACATATTGTCTCTGTCTAGTACTTGAGGAACAACTTTGTGAGAAAAGGCAGTAGTATGTTAGCAGCAGCCACAAGTTAATTTGGGGGTTTTTTTGGTCGACATAACTTGGAGCATACCACTGACAAAATTAACCTTCAGATCTCCAAAGTCCAAGTAATCAAAATATAAAGAACTATTACTTGCACTTTCCTTCTTTTGCTGAAAATAGTAATTTTCCAAATGCAGTATTTAACTAACTTATTCAAGAAAATGCGTATCAAAAAAGTCTGAACTCCGCATTTTGCAAAGTTTGAATTTGGTACAATTTGGTACAGTTGCTTTGCATAAAACTTTAGCTTTCCATTTTGTTGCATGTGTGCTTTCAGGATAATTCTTACTCTTGAACAATTCATGTCATTAGGAACACTGTTCTACCAACACTTGTGTTGCATAAAATCAAAAAGTAGTATTCACCTGGTTTATTTAAAAAAGCTATCATACCAATTTTTTTTTTATATGAGAACAGCAGTAATAAAATATTACTAAAGTGGCGAGTTTAGTGGAACTACATAAAGGTAAAAGTACATTTTGTTAAAAGAATTAAATTGGTGTCCTTTAATAATAAAGCCATTGTTCAAATGAAACTAACAGGACAGTTAACATACGTTCAGAGGGCAGGTCTTAAGCTGCTAAATATGCATATGATTGATTTTAAATTTATAAGAACAATAAGTATATTTGTTATCATTTAAATGTATGTTCTTAGAAGTTCTATCACTAACATTAAAAGGACTAAACTGTACTTATGCAGCACCCTGACTTTGAATCAAAATTTTGCACCATGTAAAGTATGTAAGGAAACTTGCTACTTTTGGCAGGAAGTTTAGGTATTTCTCCATCCCCTGTACATATTCCTCCAACTGTATATAAAAAGCAGCCAGTGTCTAGCTTAAGCCATAACTGCTACTGAAAACAAGGGTTGGAAGGATTGGAAAGAAGGAGAACTATTAATTTACGATCAGTGGTAAGAAGAACTAGCTGATAACTAGTTTCCTTCTCCATCTGAAAGAACTGTGGTTAATTACACAGGCACTATCGTGCTTGTATTTAGAGCAGATTATTTGGAAACCTCAGGCTTTTGGACATTCTGTAATTTATAGTTCTCAACAGGGAAGATGAGCCAGTTGTTAGCTGGGAGAATGAGTTCTTGACAGGATAGGTACAACTCATGCATTAAAGTACTTTTCAGAAATAAATGCTTTTTGCATAATTGTTAATGTATTCCCTCTGTCTGCCATGTGTACTGCTGCAGAGTTAGCGTCTTCTATATTTAGAGTAGTATTAATTTCTAAGTCATATGGTGCAACCTGTGTGTGTAAATGGGCTTGTGAGTGTCACATCTCTGGCCTTTTGAAGTGGTAGTACCACTTGTACAGAGTTTTACAAGGTATGGTGATTTGATGTCAGGACACTACCACTTCTGTTAAACCAAGATCTATACCTTTTTACTGAAGATGTGAATAGTTAGATTGTTATTCCAAGATAAATTGGATAGGATAGAGTTACAGACAGAATGAGACTGAAAACTGTCAATTCTCTATATACTGTAATTTCTATAAAAACACAGGCATATAGTGAAATTGATCTCGGTCGCTGCAAGCCCCCTGTGCCCCCCTCCCCCCGCCCTGGTGCAGCCGGGTCCTGGCAGGAGGATGCTGGCCCCAAGAAGAGATTTTTCAATCTAAATCCCACTCCCCACCGCTTCTTAAGGCCCCGCCGCCGCAGGCCGGCCCCAGCTTCGCCTACTCGGCCTTTCTCCGCCGTGGGCCGGACCGCGCCTGGCGTCCGCCTCTCCGGGACGCGGCAATGCCTGCCGAGAGAGACGTGTGGGCACAGCTGTCCCGGGAAGCCGGGGCTCTTCCACATCCGGCAAAGGGAGCAAAGGCGGCCCCAGCCCTGACAGGGAGAAGAGCGTTACCTGCCGGCGCGGACAGTTACAGGGGCACCAGGGATAGACCGCGGGCGGGGTGCCGCGGCTGTCCGAGCGGCTGGGCTCGGCACAGGGCTCCGCTCCGCCCCGCCCCGGGAAGCTGCTGGTGCAGGGCAGGGAGGCCCGGTCCGGCGGCTGAGGTGCCCCCGTAGCCTCCCCTACCTCGGCCCGGGCAGCAGAGCAGGCCCGGGCAGCAGAGCAGGCCCGAGCCGCGACAGTCACCGCGGAGGCCCCGGCCCGTCCGCGCCGCAGGCGGGCGGGAGCCGCCCTCCTCCGCAGCTGTTTGGTGAAATGCCTGTTCCCTGCAGCCAGCGCGTCCCCGGTAAGAGGCTGTAACGCTCCTCTCTACCTCTGTCTTTCTGCTCCGAGCTCGGCGGGTTTTCTTCCCGCTGGTTGCCCTCTGCTCTGCGCGCTTCCGCGCCTCAGACGTAACTGTCATCCTGCTAGGCCTGCCCGCCGCTGCGGGGGCGGGAACTCGCCCTTCTCCCTTACCTGACCTTAGGAAGTGGCCCCGGGGGCTGTTTTCCCGGAGGAAGGCTCTTGGCGGCCTTCGGAGCTGGATGAGGAGGTCGGTCCTCCTCCTGAAAGTTCTTCCTTTGCCCAGCCTAGAAGAGACTCCTCGAGAAGGTGACTGCTGCCCTCGGGACGGAGGACATCCTTCAGACATCCAGCTGGTTTACCCTGTACGGGAGGTAAAACCAGCTCTGCTCGGCCCTCAGCTTGCCGGAGGGACCTCGCCTCTGGGATAGCCTCACACCTTGTTCAAAGTCTTGCGCATTCTTACAGCTGTTTGCTACTAAAAGCCAAGCTCAAAAACTTGAAGACACACAAAAGATGCATTTTCCAAACGAAAATATTGACAAGCATCCTTTGTATAAAGCTCTTCTAATTGGTTTGCGGGTTTTGGTGGCTTTTTTTAGAACTTGCACCATTTTCTCGTTTGGCCAACAGAGTTGGGCAGCTGAGGGGCTGGAACAGAAAGTGGTGTGTGCAACAAAGCAAAGCGTTGAGTTTCTTTGACTTTGTTTCCAGAGGACTTGAGAATTGGGTGATACCCTGTTTAGACCCCAGGTTACTGGTGCAGGAACTCATTACAGGAAACCCTAACTCTGACCAAGGCAGGAACATGATGGTAAAATTTCAGCTAAGAAGCAAAGCTTAAGGAGTGCTATGTGTGCGTGACTTGGGCATTGGAGGGTAAGTCATCTGAGGAATCTAAGAAACAATTTTAGATCTGGATCTGTTTACTGCAGAGTGGGTCATTGTTAGTCTTTTTGAAAGAACAGTCCAACTGTGTTGTCTCTTGTTGCCATGCTCTTTTTGCAGTAGCTATTTACAGCTGTATTGGAACCCATTTGCCTCCTAGGTGTGCTTTTAAGGTCTGTGATCAAATCACATTCATATTGTCATATAAGTAATTTATAGTATAACATTTGTTTTACAGCAGTAGTTGCAAAATGCTATAAAACCTGCACTAGCATAACTATTCTAAATTTCACATGTATTGGGTAGGTTTTGCTTCCCCTGGAGATACTGTGAAGTTGCTTTGGTTTGTAACTTTTTCTATTATGGGGAATACTTAACTGGAAGTAGGCTGGTGAAAAGTGTGACCTTTTGCACTGGGAATTTGTGTTCCAGGCCTGAAAAACCTGTGATGGTGATTTTTTTTTTTTAGAACAATGAATAGTAAACCCAGTAATAGTGAGCTTTTGGCTGGAATGGGTTACATTGGTGGTCAGTTATACATCATGCATTGCTGTCTTGAGTTTAATAAACTAATGGAATACAAGCTGGGGATTTTTGAGAATATAACCCGTTCTCTGACAATCTTCTTTTTCTTTTCAAACAGACTTCCAGGTTCATAGGATATTGATGTAGATGATTTACAGTTTAGCTCTGCTGGTAAGGTTCAAAAAGATTTAACTACATGAAAGCTGCTTCAGGCTTTTCTTGATGAATAGCCTCAATGTTATTTCTTGTTTTCAAATTCTTGAGCATTAGTACAACTACGACGACGTAACTGGGTCTCAGCACCATCCTGTGCTTGAAAACTAATATTATTCCTTATTTTCCTCTGGAAAATGACCTGTATCCAAGTCCCCTTCCATCTTTGGATGCTTTGAGAAGAGGGTAAAGATGATGTGTAGTCTTGGACTCTGATTCAATTACTTGTTTTGCATAGCTCTGAAATTCATGCTCCTTACAAAGTGCAATATCCTCTCTCTGAGCATCGTAGTCCAAGTCTGCTTGCTTTTCCTGCTGTTTTTTTGCCTGCTTTTCAGCCTTATGAGGAAAAGGAAATTAAAAGGCTTAGTATTTCTTTCATAACATAACTATCCCTTAAAACTTAGAGATAGTAAAAGCCTACAGCAGTTCTGTGGTGATGTTAGTTGATATTTGGCAAATATCATCCCTCCCCACTTCTCTCCCCTGCCATAATCCCCCCCCAAAAAGGGTACATTCAATAGCTGCAGGAACATCAGCATTCGCTGCTGCTCCTTCATGACCTGCCCAGAAGATATAAGAGAGAAGCAGTATTATGTAATGGCACAGGACAGGATGTGATCTGTCATTGCAAACCAGCACTGATTTGCACCACTGCTCTGAGAGGAGGCTGGTCCCCAACACCAGCATATGCGAAGCATACATTATTAAAAAAATAAATAAATACATAAAAACTCAAACAAACAAACAAACCACCATAGCAAGCTGCTTCTCTTCCTCTCAGGTAGGAGCTGATGCTGTTGGTTTAGGTATGTGGGATTTTTTTCTGAAGAGGTTGACAGGGTAAAGCTCTTCTATTTACCATTTGCTGAATCAGAATTTTTTGTACTTCCGTGTTTGCATCACGTTGTCTTTGTTTCTTGGCATTTTCCATTTCTAGGTAGATGTGGTACTCTTCCATTAACTCATTATATTCTTTTTTACCCTCTGCTTTTTCATCTTGCTCCTTTTCTGCTTTCATCTTCATCTGTATTTTACAAAATACATACAAAAAAGTTAACCAAGAAGCTATCCTGCTGAGCTGGAAGTCCAATCTTTAGGCCAAAGCAGACCTGTCTCAGCACTCTGATAAGCATGGTCGTTATAGCCAGCTGGTGTCCAATCCCAGCCAACCCTGGCAGATACGCGCCCAACACAGAAGTAGGAGAGGAAAAGAGGACCCCATGAAAGATGTCAGCAGACCTGTTGAAGCATGTTGACGCGTGACGCCAGAGCCACCAGCTGTGATCAGGTTGCTTGGTTAGAGTAAGCAGGAATAAGAACAGCCTGTTTCTTACCACAGTGGCTCTGTGTTCAGCAATAGATTCAATGGCTGCCTTTTCTTTTGCTTCTTTCTCTTTGCGTTTTTTTTCTTGTTCAGCTTCTTTTTTTGCAATGTCTCTAGCAAGATGATCATCTTCTCTCTTTAATGCCTCATTCATTTGTACAGCTAATTGGCTAATGATTTTGTCCTGATGTTCCTGCATTAATCTGCAGAAGAACATGAGCTACTATAACATACCAGGGTACCCACCTGAGTCTACCTGAAGGATTACCACTACCAAACTCAACAATCCTGCTTCTCATCTTATTTCCACTTGCCACACAGACTGGCTGCTCACCCACCCAACATCTTGATCTCCTTGTGCTCCTCCTGTTTTATTTTTTATTTAAATTACCTGATTTCACAAATAAATGTTCCCTGTATTCTTGTAACATTACCTTTCTTTTGCAATAATGAGCTGGATCACTCGGGGAGCTTACCTGGCATCTTGCCATCAGGGGAGAAATGTTTCGAGTATTGGCCAGAAGCAAGAAGAGGAGGAAACTCTTAGGTTATATCAATGGTATCATCCTCAATGTTAAATTGATAAACCATCTTCCCCTAATAATAACCCAATGTCATTACTTAATATCGGTGCCTAGTCAAGAAGTCAACGTATTTTTCTTGTTCTGACTTGGGGGAATATAACTTATGCCCCAAAATACTTTCATCAAGGATCTTAATCATCTTTAATGTTGAAGAGGTGGAGGCTTGGTAGGCCAGATGGAAAAATCACTGTTCTCAACGCACTGGTGTGGAGCTTTCCAGTTCCCTAAGCCTTTATATTCTGAAGAGCAGAGAGATGGCTCCCACACACATACCTGTTACTAAGGAGTATGAGAAAGAATTTTCTTCTCCTGAATTCCCCACTCTCCCTATCAGTAGAATTTATTTTTTAGAATAACTGTGGTTTGTGTTACATTATCAGTCTGAAAGATTTGAAAATGACTACAGTATAATTTTTAGTTTATTTACAATTTATACTCTAGCTTTGTACTTACCTACGTCTTTCAGCTTCTTTCTTTTTTATCAGCTTGGCAATAGTTTCCTTTGCTTTGAAATGAGCTTTAATCCAATCATTTTCTTCCATTTCTTTTTGTTCCTCCAGTGCTTTGATTACTTTCTGGTCAGTTACGTGTTCCTGCATGGGCAAAATGGTCCTGATACAACAGATGAAGTTTGGAAAATCTGTGCCTGGGGTAGAACCTTAAGAGAATCACTCCCTGTTCCCTCTCTTTGCTTCTTTAAAAGAGAGAAAAGAGGAAGAGGATTCTCAGTATGTTCACTTACTTCTGCCTCCCTATTCAAACATGAAGAGGAGACAGATATGAGGGAGGAGAATGGGAATTGAGCATCAAACAGCTGCTTCTGCAGCCCATTACACAAGCAAATTGCAATGCAGTGCAGGGAGCATCATCTCTTGCTCCCATTCACATACACCGGAGAGGGGGGGATGTTGAGAGGAAGGGGACTGTGCATCCCCCACTGACACACATGCAGGTGGTGCTGCTTCTGGCCCACCTCATCCAAAACTGTCCCAGTTTTAAGAGCTTAACCCATATCATAGCTGAAGAGGAGTTTCTGTACTTTTATGTAAGGAGCCACCTGTCATCTACATGCTGGCCAGAACTGTTCTGAGGCGTTTCTAGCTTGCATTTAGCAAGATGCCTTTAAAGGTGAAGAGAGAAAGCAGCAAGTCTTGATTAAATTTCTAAATCTCTCCAATCATAAAGGGAAAGTCAAGTTACAAAGATACTGTTACTTTCAGTCTCAGGCTATTCCCTCTTCCTAACAAAGAAAAATGGGCTTAAAAGAAGCAGGTATGTGAAACTTAAGTCCAGTTCTCAAGTCAAGGAAAATACTCCTTGATGTGTACAAGACACTTTAATCATAGACCAGTCAAAGCATCAGGGGCCAATGTCCCTTCAGACAAGAGAAGAGAACTGCCTTCACGAGGCCTTTCTCAAAAGCGCAGAGGAAAGACATGGCCTGAAAGTGGCAGGGTCAGCGTGTGGTCCAGGGCTGCTGAAGCTGTCAGCAAACCTCCTGTTGCCGGTGCGTTTAGATACACATTTGCTATTGTTACATTCCAGGCAGCCAAGGTGAAACAAGCATTTTAAACTCTCTGCTTTCCTGTTACTTACATGATACAGCCTCTGGCGTTCAGCTTTTTCCCTCTGTTCCTTTTCCATTTTTCTCTGAATTTCCAGTTGGTACAATTGGGTCAATCTCCGTATTTGTTCTCCTTCTCTTTTTTCTTCCAGCTTGGCCAGATATGCCTGATGCTTGTGCTCCTTTATCCTGAATCAGAAAAAAGGAGTTGAATAAATGGGCTAGGGACTGCATAAAGTCATGAACAGATAGAGATTCTGCATAACCATAGATACCCTGCACTGAAGAACGTGATACTTTGAGTTGAAGGTGGGCAGAATATCAGAGGTGAAGAACAGCATCATTGTTTATAATGGTAGCCTTGAGTCTTCTGACTGGCTGTGACTACATGGTATGCTCACAGGCTGCAGTCTATTGGCAGCAAGTTTTATCTGGATGACTCGTTAGCACTGTTGTATTCGTAATGTTCTAGCCTATCTCTGCAGCATCCTCAGTGAACGAGATTTCCCCACTAAGTCCCGCCGTATCTATGCTTCTCCTTCTGGGCATGCAGACAACAGCTTAAACTGGTAGTGTTGTGTACTAAGTTCTCCAAGGATTTGGGTTTTGGACCCAGAATATGTGAGACTAGACTTCGAACCCTTCCTCTGCCTCAGGGAATTTGATTCCTTCTATCAGACCACCAGGGCCAGTCCTGTAAATACCACTGGGGACCCTGCCTTAAGGTTTCTGGAAGACCTGAGAGGAAGAATGGAGGTGGCAGTGATGTGTTCTCTGAAATTTTGTTACGAGCAAATGGAAAATCTAGTTTAACCTTTTTGTTTTCTGGAACAAAAACTGAATTAATATACTCTTGCAGTAACAACTTTTGAATAGTGATTTGACTAAAACCCGTTGATGCCTGCCAGAGGTGGTTTTATGTGCAGACTGTTGACAACTAAAAGACATCAGGTATCACAGCTTTTCTATTTGTGCAAGGTCTTTTGTGGCACTCTGGATTTTTCTTTTAAAGTGTCGCATTTGTGAATCAAGTTATTAGTAAGTTTCTGTAAAGTTACTTTTGATCATTACTTACTGTTGCAGCTGATCTCTGCGTAGTGCCTGTTGATTCATATAACGCTGATGGGCCTTTTCTTGCTCTCTGAGAATAGCTTCGTTACATTCATGTTCCTTTTCTTCATCCTTCTTTTTGTTAACATTTGACTTTAATTTTTTAAATTCAACTTGAGCATCTCTTTCTTTTAGGACCTCAACAAGTAGAAGTGCACTCTGCAAGAGAACATTCAAAGTAATTTGCATGTTGCAAAGTGTTTAAAGACATACGATTTGAATTTAAAAATTATAAGTTGTCAACAAACATGTAACCCTTTCACTCTTTGGTTCTGATAATATAGGTAGGTTTTTGCATGATCAATAGCCTCTTTCCGTTTTGCTGCTTGGAACTGTTTTTCTTCCAAATCAAGTAACTTTCTTTCTTCCTCTTCCTTTTCTTCACGTAATTTTTTGGCTTTAAGTTTCCGTTGTGCCATGCCCTACAGTGCAGACAAAATTATAAATCACATTTAAAGCCCATGGATTAAAAACATATAAATCACTCTGAATTTTGTTTGTTTGGTTTAATTTTGCATTTTAGCTTTAATTAAAAAAAATTAAATGTTGATGTTAGATACTAAATGTATTTAAATGGAGTTTATTTAAAAGTAAATGCTAAACAAAAGGAGTACAGCTAAAAATGTTACAGTGAATGTTTTTACATATATAAAAATTAATCCCCTTGTTTACAAATGTATCTTGTACTTACCCTAATGGTATTGGGCCAGTCTTTTACTGCAGCTTGGGAGCGTAAGTGCATTTCTTCCTGTTCCTTTTCCTCAGCGAGGATGCGTGCTGCTTCTCTATTTGCGGTGCCAAGATTGTCCTGAATCCTCTCCCATTCTGCTTTTGGCAATACAATTACCTGATGAAGGTCTACTTCATTTGGAAGAAAATATCCATCTAGACTGTTATTTTCTTCCAGATGATGTGGTGCTGTGCAGAGGAAGGAAAGATGATGAGGTTACTTGATGTCAGAAAAGCCTATATTAAAACCTTTATGAGGAATTCTTGCACAGTAACAATACTAAGTTGTCCTTAGTATTTGTTACTCTCCCCATCCCCGTGCCCCAGAGCTAAGACAGGGTGTCTGTATCCGTGGTGCGTGTACTTGGGCTGTGGCACTGACTGACTAAACCATGTGTGTGCACATCCCCTGCCTGTTTGTGTGTATGTATAGGTTTGGCCTGCGGTAACTAACACTTTCCAGGCAGTGTGTGGGTAATAGCAGGGACCAGGGAGGGTCCCCCAAAAGAAAGGGAGATTATTGGCAGAGCTGTTGCGCCGTCTGTGTGAGGCAGCAGCTCGGGCACAGGCTGTGCCTTAGCACCCTCCTCCTGCCGGCTCATCGTATGTACTAAAATACATCTGTTGTAGGGCAGTTTCTTGACACGTTGGAAAGGTTAGCATTTCTTTGTTGTATTAGGCTTACACGTGCATGCATAAATAAAGCTTTTCTGGGTGACTGTGCAATGCCCTTCGAATTGTAACGGGTGTTTTTGAAGGAAACGGCGCTGTGCATGGAGTGGCGTCCTGGGAGAAACTCCCCTTCAGCTGGTGGGCAGCAGACGGACGCGTCGCGTCTGAACCACGGGGACGCTTTCCCTTACAGCGATACCGATGCCAGCGTCTGGTTTTCAGGTGCAGTTGCTGATCTGTTTGGCTCGTGATAGGGACGCGGCCGGATCTGGTCCGCCCCCTGCCCAAGGGGCAGTCCGCCTTGCCGAGAGTCAAGGTCCGCCGGCGCGGCCGCTCGCTACGGCCGGGGAACTGCCAGGCACCCAAGCTCTCCAGTTTCAGCTGCCGCATGGTAACGCACCGCCACGGGGTTGGGGTTCGATCTCTCTAGGCACGTCCTAGGGACAAACAGCCTGCCTGTCTGTCTGCGGCGGGGAAAGCGGGGTGGCCTCCAGGGAGTCACCCTGGACACGGGGACAGTGAACGCCCCTCCAGCTTCCCGGAGCCGCGTACAGCCGGGACGGCTACCGGCTCAGCCCCGCCCTCCCCGCGGTGCCCACGGGGGGAGCCTCACTCACGGGCGAGCTGCCGCCTCCTGCGGGGATGCCCGGGCCCCGCCGCCATGGCCCGAGCCGCACCGCCGGTCTGCGCGCTGTTGCCTGGCGACCTGGCCGCGGGAAGTCACGCGGTGACGTGACCGAGCGGCGGCCGAGACTCGCGCGGAGGAAGCCGGAAGCGGCGGGCGCGGAGGTGGCTTGCGGGTGGCGCGTCCGTCGGGGGACGGCGGCGCGGAGCGGAGCGGCCCCGCAGCTTCTCTCCCCTTTTCCCACCGACTCTCGGCCTGCCGCCGGGACCCCCGGGCTGTGCTCTACTCGGGCCCCCTCGCCTCGCCAGGCTCAGTCCCTCGGCCGGCCGCGGTGCCCCCACCGGGGTCGCTGCTCCGCTTTACCCGCCGGCCCGGTCGCTGCACTGCGGCCAGGCCGCAGCCGCGGGGCCGTGTCTGTGGCCGTGCGGCCTAGGGTGCCGGCCTGAGGAGCGCCGGGGGCTGAGGAAGCGGCGGTGCCGGTGGTGCCGGCGCGGGAGGACTGGCCTGCGAGGGAACGGCTTTGGCTACCACGGGAGGTGTCTCCTGCCCCCAGGGATTTTCGTAGCCCAGAAGTGGGCTGTAGGTAGTGAAGTTGCAGGACTACAGCGAGCAGCCCCATTTATTTGGGGTTTTTGGTTGGTTGGTTGTTTTTTTCAGATTCACAAATGATAGTATGTATTTTCATTAACTGCTTTGATTTGCTGTGTCCTTGTTAAAAAGACTCTTTTCATCTGTTCAGTAGTAGTTTCTGAAATAGCTCTTACGGTGCTTTGCCGGGAGAATCCCAGTTTGGTTGTGTTAGCAAGTGATGGCAGAGAAGTTTAGCACTGTTGGTCAAACTGGTGGTGCATGGGTGCTGGAAGATTGACTCTGTTAGCAAGTATCAGGAACTATACAGTATGAGTTTAGATACTTTCACATTATGCATTTTAAACAGAAGTTTGATACTTAACTGGAACTTTGACCTTTACAGACTTGGGGTTTTTTTTAGCTTCAGCACAAATTCCCATAGCTGTAGTGGCCATAAATAGTTTACTTTGTTTAGATACTTTGTCCTAACGCTTCATTTTCTCTCAGAACTTTTCTGAGCACAAGATCAGGGTAGGAATTTAGTACTTTCGTTTGTATGAATAATTCTCTTTTTTTTTGTTTTGTTTTGGAAGCTATTTTCTCACAGCTATGAAATTTCTGTTGGTTTTTGATTTTGACCATACAATCGTAGACGAAAATAGTGATACCTGGATTGTGAAATGTGCTCCTGAGAAAAAACTCCCTAATGGATTAAGAAACTCCTACCAACCAGGACACTGGACAGAATATATGGGCAGAGTCTTTGTCTACTTGGGAGACAATGGCGTCAAAGAAGATGAGATGAAAAGAACTATGACAACAATTCCTTTCACTGTGGGAATGGTAGATCTTCTGGGTTTTATTGGCGAGAACAAAGAGTTGTTTGACTGCATAATTGTTTCAGATTCTAATACGGTATTTATTGACTGGATTTTGAAAGCTGCTGACTTCCACAGGGTGTTTGATGAAGTGTTTACAAACCCTGCAGCATTCAGCGGTACTGGTTATCTTACTGTACAGAACTTCCATGCTCACAATTGTGCAAAGTGCCCTAAAAACCTTTGTAAAAGGAAGGCTTTAAAAGAATTTCTAGATAAACAGTCAGAGCGAGGAGTAAATTATACACAAATTGTATATATAGGTGATGGTGGGAATGACCTATGTCCGGTAATGTTTCTGAAGAAGGATGATATTGCTATGCCCAGGCACGGCTATACCTTGGAGAAAAAGATTTCTCAACTGTCCCAAGGTCTCAATCCTATAGAGTGTTCTGTTTTGGTTTGGTCATCTGCTACTGACATAATGTCTTATCTGAAACTGCTTATAAAGGAATAATTCAAAAGACAAAAGGAAACTTGTATTTTATCTTCCTGGGAGAGAAAAGCTGCATGTGAATAAAAGAACAAAATTGTAAAATTGGGCTATTTTCTGAACTTAATGGTTTTTAAACACAATATAAAACCGTTTATGTTCAACCCTGGCAGCAGTGGGAAAGTGAAGTTAAAATGGCTTTCCAACATAGTACACATTCCAACATAAGTGGAGAAGGGGAGTTACAAGAGGAATTTCCATTCCCCTCCTCCCCCCCCACCCCCCCAAGCCTTTACCAACTACATAACTGACCTTTTCTGTTCCACGCACTTAGGGGAAGGAGTAGGATTAGTGCACAAAAGAATTAAATTCTTTACTTACGAAAGATTAGGTGCCAAGAGCATGATTCTGGAACTGTTGGCTTTTTACTTCTTCGATCAGGATAAATGTTTAATTTTGTAAATTATTTGGTATGCTTGTAATCTCGTTTGATCTGAAGATACATTTATATTTTCAATATACTAACTATTTTACCAAATAAAATTACTTTTTAATAGTTTGTATTATCTTGTAAAGACAATAAAAGTTCCTGTCGCTGACAAAAGCCGCACACCTGTTTTGTGTAATATATTGTGGCAGCCTGTGTGTCATCTGGCACCTATTCTCGTAAGGGCCTGGAGGGAGTGAAAATAAGTGTAGGTGTCAGACTTTGGGTAACCCCTTCATTTATTTTGTCAGTCAGACCCTTCCTTTTCTGCAGAGTAGTAAGGACAGTGCTGTTCTGCTTAAAGAAGAGCCATTCTCCCATTCTCCAGCCCTGACAGTGTGCTGCTACCACTCAGCACAGAGCTAACGCTGGTTTGATCTTCCACACTGACAGCTCTGAGTCAGCCAAGTGCTTCTTTCTTGCTGGGTTTCTGCTGCAATGCACAGGCCCACAGAATAGTACATAGGTACTCCTGTTTATACCGGGTTTACCTATTCACTCTTGATCATATCTATGGTATAATCCTCTCTTACAGGCTGGAAGGGAACTTCCATGTCCACTTTTAACATCTGTTCTGTCTTTAAATAGTTCAAGGAATCGTTTCTGAACACCCAGTCTTTACTACTCACAGTGAGATGAGCTCAAGGAGTTAGGGCTAGGCATTGTGGAGATACTAAAAATAAGTCAGGGTAACGTTAAATGATACATTTTCATGCTAAATGTTTTTCTTCTTATAGTTCCACAGAAGGTCTAAAATGATGATGTAATCTGCAATTGAACCAATATATGTTTTAGCTCAAATGCTTTCATAACTGACAAATGAGACCAACTTTTGTAGCACTTGGGCTGTGGATGTCTGAGGTGTAGCTCAGCAGCCTGTGATTGCTGTAGTGGTCTTCCTTTGTTTTCCATGGAGCGTTGTTCTCACTTCCTTATGGACATTTGAAATTATCACTACCTTTTCCTCAGCTGAAGATTTTTAGGAGTGGTCTTCCCTGTTTTCAGGTTGATAGTGTATATAAATGAAGATTTCCTTTCAATACTTCCTTGCGAATGGTCCTGCTATTAGCCCTTCGCTTATTTTAATGAATTGTTGAAGGTTGGTTTGAACAGTCTGTTGTCTAAGATGCTTACAATACTATACTTCAGTTCTCAGGAGCATTGCTTTAATGATGGATATTTGATAGGTCCCTGAGATGTTTGCATTAGAGACAATCTTGCCCTACTGTCTCGTGGCAATGAAGAGAGCATCTGAAGAACTGGGGGGTTTCATGTTATGGCAAGTTTCAGTTGTGTGATTTACAGGTCATACAAAAGAATGGTAAGGCTGTTGCATAGTACAATTCGGTGTGGTTATTTTTTTCTTTGAAGTTGTGTGGCTCCTTGGGTTTAACCCCATCTGGCAACTAAGCACCACACAGCTGCTCCCTCACTCCTCCGTCCCCCAGGGAAAGGGGGAGAGTTAAACTCATAGGTTGAGATAAGAAGAGTTTCATAGCCAAAATAAAAATAATAATATCAACGACAATGAAATATAATAATAATAAAAATGAATATCACAAAAATAAAGAAAGACAAGCTCTGCACAGTGCAATTGCTGACCGCCCGCTGTCTGATGCCCGAGCAGCAATCTGCCCCTCCCGACCAACTCCCCCACTTTATATACTGAGTGTGATGTCAAATAGCATGGACTGTGCCTTTGGCTAGTTGGGGTCAGCTGTCCTGGCTGTGCTGCCTCACAGCTTCTTGTGCACCTGCTGACTGGCAGAGTGTGGGGAACTGGAAAGTCCTTGACTTAGGATAAGCACTGCTTAGTAACAAATAAAACATCAGTGTGTTGTCAACATTATTCTCATACTAAATCCAAAACACAGCATGGTACCAGCTACTAGGAGGAAAATTAACTCTATCCCAGCTGAAACTAGGACTCCTTCATTCTAGATGTGCTGCTGAATGTTCCATATTCTGTGCCTGTCTCTTCTGTGATTTTTAGAACTTAGTTGTGAGACAGCTTGCTTTCAGTTTGTCCACTGATCTCAGTTTCTGCTTAGTGAAACAAAAAAACTGTATATAAATACTTATTCAGCTTTTTCTTCCTGTTGGTCCTAATTGTTCTTTCAGCCTTAAGGAACCTGCCTTGTAGTTCGTTGTGAGAGTGCAAAATTGAGTGAGAAGTTCATCTTCATGCTCAAAAAGGGGTGGTTTTTGTGGTTTTGATTTAAGTAACAAGGCAGGAGTTTAAATTAGATTAAGGAAAGTAGACTACTTGAAATACGAGTAATTACAATATAATCCCACAGAGGGTAAAGCTGATGCTATTTGTTAGATAAAGTGCATGTTGGAGACAGAAGAATTTTTTCAAGTTTCAGTAGGTAGGCCATTGAGCTATTACTATAACGTCTTGTTTTGCTTTGGTTTTATTTTTATCTCTTAATAAAAGAGAGAACTTTTCTTAAGCACCACAATTAGCAACTTTTTCCACATTTGGGTGTAAGGGAGGGGAGATGAGTATCTCCAAAGGGTGAAGCTGTTTTAGGATGGTAACCCAGCCAAAAGAGAAAGGGAGAAGCTCCTCGTCAGTACTAGGTGTTGCTGACCTCCACACTTGCTCCCTGGGAGGGAGATGACTTAGGAAAAGATGTTATGAAAATAAGTGCATAATGGAAAGTGTCCATTTGTATGCAAAATTTTCTAGATGGTAACAGGTCTGCTATTGTACATCAGCTACTATGAAGAGTACTTAGCCTTTGTATTATGTGCTAGCGGGATGGCCAAGACCTGGGATAAGTTCCCGCTTGTCCATAAGAAGCAGATGAAGTGAAAAGTGCAAAACCACTGCAAAGCAAAGCCGTTGGCATGGGGCTGTATGAAGAGTCAGGGCTGTACAAGGGCATGCTCCAGAGAAAGAAACTGAGTAATGGAGCTGAGGGACGGGCCTGGGTCAGAGACAAGAGGGCTGCTGCCAATTCCTGGGTTATACCACAGAACTCCAGTTTCCTGGGTTAAAAGTGCATCGGGAGGGGTTGAAAAACCGAGGATGTGTGAAGGGTTTGTTGTTTTGTTGTTTGGATCAGTTCATGTATGTCTCTTGTTACTATGTAACATGAGGGAAAGTTGAGTCCTGTTGCATGTGAGGAGGGCTGGTAGTGGGGTATATCCATATGCACTTTCCAGTTCAGATTCCTTCTTTAGTTCTTGCTTATGGTGGGCATCATGGAGAAAGTACCACCACTAGTTAAAAGGAATAAATTCTGTTTTTTCAGTTCTGTAGACCAGGGGCTCTCCCAATTTCTCATTTGTGTGTTGTTGGCATTTAGCTAATAATAACGAATCTCCACCTCTTTTTGGTAGGAGAAACCACTGTCAGGCCTTTTGATCCAGGAGTGCTCTGGCAGAGTGGGAGGAGGCAAACTGCGGGATCCAAAGCATTCAAACCCCGCTGCAGGAGAAGGACGGAGCACAGCTGCTCAAACCCAGAGGATGCTGTGCTTCAAATACTTTCAGAGGTCTCCACTGCAGAAAATGGTTTGCTAGCAGATAATAAAAAGGCTTTTTAAATTGTGAACCACATTTTCAGAAGTGCTAAAAGCCACTATACCCTTCTTCCTGAATAACTTGCTTATAGCTGGAGTCTGTTTGTCAGCATAGTTTGTGACTGTCCTTCGCATCCTGCCAAGTTCAGGTGTTTGAGGAGAGAGCTCTGGCCACCCTCTCGAATCCTGCTCTTCTGTAACAGGGAACCCTTGGACCTTGGTGCCCACCCCAGCATCACCCCTCTGAGTGCGCGGGAGAGCAGGCTGGATTCAGGTCGCTGTTAGCGGCAGCCAGAAGCCCCCTTGCTTTGTTGTGTGGCTGGTGACACTCCCCAGGCATCTGCTTTTGTCCCTAACACGGCCGGGCCTTATGCCATCACCGCGGTCAGCCCTTTTAACCCCCCGGCCCGGGAGCGGGGTGTAGCCCCGGGGCGGCAGCAGCGGTTCAGGCCGGAGTTTCCCCGGGGCCGGGCCGAGCCGGGCGCCGGGCCCGCTGACGGCGCGGAGGGGCCTGCGGGGGCGGGCAGGGCAGGCGGACGGGGCACCGAAATAGGAGCTGCCGCTCCGGCCCCGCCGCCTCCCGCGGGCAGCGGCTCTTCCAAAGATGGTCACGGGGCCGCCGCGGGCCGGGGAGCGCCCCTCGCCGCGGACGCGCTCCGCCCGGGCGTAAGTACCGCGCCGGGAGGTCGGCGGGCGCGGGGCGGGCGTGGAGCGGAGCGGAGCGGAGCGGCTGCCGGGTCTGCGGGCGGGGCGCGGACAAAGCGGCGGGGAGCCCGGCGCGGCGGTGCCGGTCGGCCCCGCTCGGCGCGTCCGGCTGCCCGCTTTTGTGCGCGGGTCGGTGCGATGGCCGTGGCGGCGGCCGGGCAGGAGGACTACGCGTACCTCTACGAGGACTCCTCTCACCCCGCCGGCTTCCTGGAGGCGTTCCGGGCGTTTTACCTGGACGGGCTGTTCACCGACATCACCCTGCAGTGCGGTTCGGGGGTCATCTTCCACTGCCACAGAGCCGCCTTAGCGGCTTGCAGCAGTTATTTTAAAGCCATGTTCACAGCCGATATGAAAGAGAAATCTAAAAACCAGATCAGACTTCCCGGGCTCAGCCATGACGTACTGGAAGCCCTTGTGAATTATGCCTACACATCACAGATCCAGATAACAAAGAGAAATGTCCAAAGTCTGCTCCAGGCTGCAGACCTCCTCCAATTCGCGTCAGTAAAGAAAGCCTGCGAGCAGTTTCTGGTGAGGCACTTAGACACTGACAACTGCATAGGGATGCACTCCTTTGCTGAGTATCATGATTGCTCGGAGCTAGAAAAAGAGTCCAGAAGGATATTGCTATGGCAGTTTGAAGAAGTGAGTATGCAGGAAGAGTTTCTGGACATTGGCAAGGAGAAACTCTCTTACGTTCTCTCCAGAGAGAATCTCAACGTTTGGAAAGAAGAGGCAGCCATTGAAGCTGTTGTTAAGTGGGTTGCACACAACGTGGAAGAAAGACTTGAAGACATCTATGAACTGCTGAGCTGCATTAGAGTAGACTTAGATAACATGTATTTGAGGTCAGCTTTAAGCCTACAAAAAAAATGCCGACTTAATGACAATAAGATAAGGTCGCTCATATACAATGCCGTGAATCTCAGTCCCAAAGGTCTTTCCAGAAGACCCACAGCAGCCATGCATGTGATCGGAGGATATTATTGGCATCCCTTATCAGAAGTGCATGTTTGGGATCCTTTAACCAATGCGTGGGTCCAAGGAACAGAGATGCCAGATCACACCAGAGAAAGCTATGGAGTTACCAGCTTGGGACCAGACATATATGTGACAGGAGGTTATAGAACAGAGAGCATCGAAGCCCTTGACACCGTGTGGATATATAACAGTGAGAGAGATGAGTGGACAGAAGCCTGCCCCATGCTTGATGCAAGGTATTACCACTGTGCAGTGTCCTTGAGCGGCTGCATCTATGCGTTGGGTGGCTACCGAAAGGGAGCACCAGTGCAAGAAGCTGAGGTCTATGATCCTTTGAAAAAGAAATGGCTTCCTATTGCAAACATGATCAAAGGTAGGTAAGCTTTTGTATGGCATCTGGTTCAAAAGTCAGTCCTTTTGCATTTTGCCACTTTTAACTGCCATGAACACATTTAGGGTTTGGTCAAAGTTCTAGTGAAGTCCATGGGAATCTCCTGTTCATGTTGGTGGGCTTTGGTTCAGGTCTTTACTAGCCAAATGACTGCAAACATCCAAATATTGTGCCAGGCTGTGTCACAGAACACTAGGGTGGAAAACTAAGTGTAACTTAGTTTAATTTTGCCTTCTTTCAGGAGTAAAATTTCTGTTCATATTAGAAGGAAATGAGAAAACTACCTGAGTCCATTCAGTAGATGGTTGGAAAGCAAGCTCCAATAAAAGGATTGTATTAATTCACTATAAGACCAGGTTACTAAGGTTTTCTTTGCAATTATTTTTAAAGGCATCATCTTCATTTAAACTGCTTGCATGCAGCTTCCTCATATTTCAGTGTATCATCTGTCCAGGATCCTTATTTTAATCGTTAGAGTGAGAATAATGAAAAGCACTAATACCCATTTCTAACAGCCAAAATAGTGATCTATTAAAAATGTATGAACTTGGATCACAACTGAACTAAAGGGTATTGTTTTGTTATAAAATTTGTAAGCTATTGTACATTTCATTATACATTTTAATAAATTAATGAAATCGTTTACAATTATAAAATTTTACTGTCAGTTGATGAAACATAGTATTTTTCTACATACATTAGGGTTCTTGGAGTTATTTATTAACAGGAAAAAACACACTCCTACAACTTTCTTCATTGATTTTGTATTTCCCACAAACATTGCTATTAGTCTCTTTATATTTCCTTTAAAAATAGATACACTGTGCTAATACTGTGAGCAGTGACACATTCTGTGCAGTTGTTTTCTCCCATTTTCTGTGTGAAACTTCTTAGATGCTTGAAAATGCCATGCTAACTTCCTAATTTCAGTCCATTTTATCTTGTCAGATCCCTTGTTTTATTTTGTTTTGTTCTCCTAGAGACAGAGTTAACGTGGCTCCATTCTGTTTCTGTCCTTGTTTATACAATAGCATAGTTAATAATACCATGAGAAAGACTAAAAGGATCAGAAAGGACACCGCGTTGTCTTCATCCTTTCCATATGAATGGCTTTAAAAAATCTCTTTAACCTAATGAAATATTGAAAGTAATTCCCTATTCCAAAACAAATGGCACAATGTGTCTTCAGCTACTGCATCAAAATTCTGTGAAAAATTGTGTGGCTCTATTATATGCAGTAAGAATTGGTTACTGCAGTTTTATTTACTTGCTCTTGGCTTACGCTGATAAGGTTCAGGTGTCAAGGTGCCTAGACACGTTTATTTAATTTCACATTCCGTTAAATACTCCAAGCATAATTTTACCCTAAAATATTAATTAACAAATCATTTGAAGTGGGATCACAGGTGGAAGTGAACTGTGGTTATTGTGTGCAGTCTGAAGGTGTGTTGTGACTTTCACACTGCGTACAGGTGTTGGAAACGCCACCGCCTGTGTCCTGCATGAAGTCATCTACGTAACTGGAGGTCACTATGGGTACAGGGGAAGCTGCACTTATGATAAAATCCAGAGATACCATTCAGGTAGCAACGAGTGGAGTATAGTCACCACAAGTCCGCATCCAGGTAAACAATGTTGTCTGTAATGAACGTAGAGCTTGGTTTGGTTACTTGTATCTGGGAGTCTTTAAGCCCACTTAAGAGTTTCTGTCACGTTCTTAATAAAAGGAGCAATGCCTATATGGCAGCAAGGGCCAGAGGGGAATCCTCTCCCTCTTCCGGACTCAGAGGGGAAGGGAAGACCCTCTTCAAGCATCTGTGCTATAGAACTTACAGAATGGAAGCATTCTAATAAATAATACAGTAAACTAACTTTCTATAAAATGCATCTATTGATAGGCATTCGTAAAAACTATTTTATATGACTTTTAAAAGGATTTTCTCTATGTTCCACATTTGGTAACAGTAAGTTTTAAAAGCAATGCTCATAAAGTACTTGTTCTCATGTCTGTATTTTCTATAATGCCTTGAGCTTGCTTTAACCAAGTCTAGCCCAAGGTGTCTCCCAAGCTTAAAGAAACTCATCTGCCCTCAGTGGTGCCTAGCATTTGGCAAGTAGTTGCAGTTTACCGTTATCATGCTGAGTTGAACTGTGTTCCTTTCTTCCTGAAGAATATGGATTGTGTTCAATTACATTGCAAAACAAGATCTATTTTGTGGGTGGACAGACCACGATCACGGACTGCTACGACCCAGAGCAAAATGAGTGGAAGCAGATGGCTCACATGATGGAGAGAAGGATGGAGTGTGGCGCAGTGGTTATGAATGGATGCATCTATGTAACAGGAGGATATTCCTCTTCAAAAGGAACCTATCTCCAGAGTATTGAGAAATACAACCCTGAACTGAATAAATGGGAAGCAGTAGGTAATCTTCCCAGTGCTATGCGGTCACACGGCTGTGTCTGTGTGTATAATGTGTAAGCGTTTAGTTTTCATATTGCTGTTACAGAAAACAGCAGATGCAGTATTCATAATAGTACTAATTACCTCATGAACCAGATGTCTAATACAATCTCGTGGCACACATCATTAAAAAGCAGGTATAATTTGTCTTTATTTTAAACAATTCAGAAATATAAACATGTCGTATTTTCCTACATATTTTTCAGTCCAATCATTTTTTGTCATGAAAGTTTTCAGATGACTCTCATATCATACTTTCTGCAGCTATATAGGAACTACTGTGAAAAACAGGTTTGTTTTCATTAATCACTGGTGTAACTATGACCTGGTGCTGAGTGAAGCCAAACAAAATAACTGCATTTCTATGGACTGCTGATCTTAAGGTGAAATCTTTGATACTTCAGAGGTACCTATTGAAGTGGTTTGTTGCCACAAGCTCTACATACAGAGCAGTATCACTTAGATAACAAGGTTATCCCATTCAGAAATCATGGGCAGCTACAGGATGCTGCTAATTCTACCTTCAGATGCCAGAGCGGAGAAGAGCACATGCTGGGAATGAGGGAAGAGCTGTCATGCAGTAGTCTCAGAGCACAAGCTGAAAGTGTGCATTAGTTTTTCAAGAGAAGAACAGTGCTCTGCAGTACAAGTGCTCGCTTTGCCACTCCCACCCTGGCAGGGCCCCTGAGAAAAGAAACAAGCCTCTTCGCAGCTTTGCAATGGGCTCTTGGGCTGATGAACAGGTAGTGGTGATTTTTTTTTTTTTCAGAGAAAAGCCTTACCATGGTAACTATGGTTTTTAAGATCAAATTTAAGATGAGTGTCTTTGTGGAATAGAAGAGGGAAATGAGAGAGACTGGCAAGTTGCTGACATCCCCTCTATCTCGTTGAATACTATATGGTCTTTTCTGGAAGACCTAAACTGTGACTTGAGCAAAGATGATAACTGAAGAAACTTGTCAAATTATGTTATGCATGGAGAAACTGAATGCTAAATGGTCCACTGGATATTTTTTTTTTTTCCTCTACAAACATAATGCAAGATCTTCAAATTCTGTCTAGAAAGCAACTTGCACTGGGCCGGAAGGTCATAATTTTGTCAACTCTTCACTGAGACTCCTGCAGCAGGCTCCCAGCGCAGCGTGGCAGCACCAGCAAAATCCCTATGTGGTATTTAAATAGACCGTGTTTTGGCCCTGCCATCCCCAGCCTTCTCAGCCATCTTTGTTCTGTATCCTCCCACATAAGGAGTAATACAAATGAATTTGACTGTGTCGGAGACGGCGGGAGAAAAGCGGCACTCAATGTGAGCGATCGGGCGATTCTCGTTTATTAGAGATCAGAAGGATGCTTTTATACAGTCATCTTATCAATGGGCACACTTGCCCGTTACT
>WTSP01008145.1:0-16432 GCA_025331215.1 Actenoides lindsayi | reverse complement strand
CTGGGCCCCCTGCTCTGGGTGACCCTGCTGGATGGAGCAGGGGGGGTGGCACCAGATCATCTCCAGAGGGCCCTTCCCACCCCTGCCATGCTGGGATTCTGGGACTGCCCAGGCACCTCCTCACCCTTATTAATCCTGGAGCACTTTGAAGCTTCTCTCCCATCTGCCCCTGTGCCACTCACAGCTGCTGGGACCTTCCCCACTCTGTCACAGCCTCGGTCCACAGTAGGGATCAGGAAGGATCAGAGATGCTGCCTCCTGTGCTGGGCCCTGAGCCACCCAGCTCCTGTGTCCTTTCTGCTCCAAGCAGGGCTGGCCAACCTCACCTGCTCCTCCAGACAATACCCCCAGTTCCATCCTCTGCTCCAGCCACAGACAGCTCTGTGAAGACCCACATCAGCCCATGTGCGAGGCAAGGGGACCCCTGGCTCAGCCTCCCATCCCCACCGCAGAGCAGGACAAGCCACAGTCAGCTCTCCACGGAGATGGAGATGCCAAGAATACTTACGAGAGGCCACCACAGGCAGCCCGGTGTCCCCACCCGAGGGCAATTTACCACCACTCCACTCGGATTATACACCCCAGGTACAGCCACCCGAGAACACACAGAAGATCACCTTGGGAAATAAAATTCATGTCCAGCTCTTCACAGATTTTACTCAAAAGGCCTCAGAATTTCAAAGGCTTTGAGGGCACATGTCCACCGAGAGCAGTCAGCGGGGAAAAGGACCATGGATGAACATCATGCCGTGTTCTTGCCCTTTCCCCATCGCTGTCTCTCAGCCTTCCGTGGCTTCTCAAGCAGCTGCCTGGGAAAACCACCTTAAGTCACCCCCGAACACAGAACCCTGGGCTAGTCCAAGGGCTCCCCAGCACACCCCCGTCCCCTGGGCTGATCCACAGGATTCATTTCTGCCAAAAGCTCTACCAAGAAGAGGCACCTTGTGTGTCCACCTTCCTTTAAGAGAAGGCCCTAAGCTGGGTGAGACCAGCAGGCTGAGCTCAGCAGCAAGTCCTCCTGGAAAAGGCCTCACCAGTGGCCCCACAGCCTCTTCCCAGCAGGAGAACTTACCTTGGAAAAAAAAGAAAAAGAGAACTCCAAATGGAGAGTGTGCTCCCACCCCAGTCCTGGTGAGCAATGGCAGCAGCGGGGAAAGAGCAGGAGCTCTTGTAAATAGTGTCAACAACAGGCACTTGAGCTCTAGGGCACAAAGCAGAGGCATCACCTGAGCCAGAGTCTGGGGCTGGCTCCTCAGGTGTGAAACACTCCAATAGCTGGGTCCTGCTCCTTCAGAGGTCTCTGCTGGCAGTGCTAAAACCTGACTCCAGCTCCACCCTACTTTAAAAGCTTCATGAGCAAGAAAAATATAATTTCTTCTCTTTCCTTCCAAACTTATTCACATGTAAGGGCAACAAGACTTCTGCCATAGCTCTGAGCATTAACCTTGCTAGGGAAGGGACACAGAAGTGACACGGCTCTGATGAAGAGCCCCCGCTGCTCCCAGGAGCACAGCTCTCTCCTCAGGCCAGACAGACACCAAGATGGGCACTGCCACCAGACGCAGTCAAGCAACGCCACATCCCTACCGTGCAGGTGACCGAAGGTGGCATGTGTTTCATCACAGACCTCAGGACAAGCACCTCCCCAAATCACCCCTTTCCCGGGAGACAGCCTCACTCCACCCCAGCTGTGGTTTTGCTGACACTGTGCCCAGCTCTGCTGAGATTTGATTAGAAATAAGGGAAACATGGGACTGAGAACTGATTTTCCTCTTGCAGCAGGGGCAGTTTGAGTGATGTGTCTTCTTGTATCAACCCCATCCTTGTCACCGCTGCCTTTTAAACCCCGTATTTCATCATCAGCATCACCGCATGAGATAAATACACACACACACATCTGAGAACGTCCCCCCTCAAGGCTTCCCGACTGCCCAGCCACAGTTATTTCCACCTCTCAAGTCTGTCAAGGAGAACATGGTAGAACAGATCTCTGGAGATATTCTGGGTTTGCTGTTTGGCTGGTCGGGCTTTTTGACATCTCTCTAGAAACCCCTCTGGCTCTAACGTTAGAAGCAGCCGGAAACAGGTCGATAGTTACTGTTCAACCCATGCACAGAGCCCAACACGCTGCCACCAGTAACACCGCTACCAAGAGAAGATTTATTACCTGTAAGACGAGAGCTGGCGGAGCAACTCCCACCTCACGCTGTGAATTAAGGTGTCGTTATCCACGTGAGCATTGAGCAAACTTAACATCAACATCCTGACAAGAAAGAGACTGTGCCGGAGGAGCTAACACAATAAAAGGTTACCAACCTCTGCTTGTTTGCACCACACGCTGATGTTCTTACGCTGAGCTTTCGTGAAATGGTCCCAAGCCTTTTGTTTGGAGGCAGAATGGTACACGGCCACTATCTGCTCGACTGGAGTGTCAAATCGGCAGGCAAACCAGGCCAGAATAGCATCCAGAGAGGGCGAACAAGAGGAGTAAAGGAGTAAAAAAGTGGAATCAGGCAGGTGGTTTGGCCAACCTTTTCTTACAACACTGTACTGCGCTGACGCTAGGCTGGGGACAGGGGCTCTGGGCCTGCAGAGGAAAGGAAAGGAAGGCGGGGACTTCACCAGGCCAGTGACACAGAGAACGGCCGACAGGGGAAGCAGCACCGGCCGCCGGAAAAAAGGCGGGAACGCGACGCGCTGGAAAGCACTGCGAGGGCCCAGGCAGAGCTGCCGAGGGGTAGCGGGGCGGCCGGGCAGCGCCGGCTCTCCGGCAGCAGCGTCAAGCTGGCACTTTGGACGCCGTCCCGCCCGGCGGGCACGGTCCCGAAGGACGGTGCCACGGCCAGAGCGCGCGGCAGGCGGGGACCCCGCAGCAGCCATCGGCTCCGCGGGCTCCCGGGCTTCGGTCCTCCGGAAAACCGGCCGAGGTTTGGAAATCTAAAGAGCCTTTGTCGGCCGAGCGCTCGCCCAAGAGCGGAAAGCACGCCCACCGGATTGGTTTTGTTTGGCGATGCTGCGCTAAGTGCCTTTCCTACAACGCAAACCCAGCTCCCTGCTGCTGCCGCTCGCCCAGACGCGGCCGAGGTGTCGCTGGCTGCTCACGGAGCCGGGCTGCGCCCCGCTGTCTATCACGACTTGCTCTGCAGTGCTGGCTGCATCTCCCTCTGGATCTCTTACCAGTAACAGAATTTTCTTTTTAAAAAGCTAATAATAAAAGAAAAAAAAAAAATTTAAAAAAAAATAAAAATCAAGTATCTGAAAAGTAACAGCCAAAATTACTGAATATAAAAGCGAAAGTGATGGATTTTCACAACCTAGCCATGGGGCTCAAGGAGTCTTTGTATGGTTGTGGAGAAGTTCCTTGAAAAGGACTCTTGAAAAAAAAAAACAGTTTAAAAAATATTCAGACTTACTAAAGGAAGGAGGTGCAAGAGGCAAGGAAAGGTTTGTGGAGCTGTTATAAATCACACCCTGGAACTAACACAGCCCAGGCCTCGGTCTCCTGGCTTAGCAGAGCACGGGGGTTCGAAAGCAAGGCTGTTGTGGGGGAGAAGGGGGTGCTGGGGACACTGCGCTGCGTCCTACCTTTGGCGAATAAATCCTGCACACTTCGCTGAGGCACCAGATTACCCGGGACTTACCTTGGCTGCGCACAGAAGTGGAGTTGAAAAGATCACACAACTACTAACAGACTATAATTCAGAGGAGAAAAGAAAATGAAGGATTCATTCTCTCCTCCCCCCAGCTGTGGACTCCAATAAAAAGCACCACAAGGAAGTTTTGCCAAGTGAATGACCTGTGCTCGTAAATTAACTGTGGTCGCACAGAAGCGATTGCCGCTGCTTCTCCAGGAGCCTCTCCAGGCTCAAGGAACTGCCTTCCCAACAACAACAACAGACAACCACCATCCAGCACGGAAACTCTACTCACACTGAACCAGGATCCCCGAGAGAGCGAGTTTGAACTTCTCCTTGGCTTCTTCCATCTCCTTCTCATGAGCTGCTTTCTCGTTCACCAGCCGGCGAACGTGGCTGTTGGCCGACTGGATCATGGAGTAGAAGTTGTTGGCCGTTCTCCTGTTCACTTCCCCGCGCTCTATCCAGGTCAGCAAGGTCTGGATGGCTTCCAGGAACTTGGTGTCATCTGCAGCAAGGAGGACACCTTTACACTGCTGAAGTAGACGGATTGCAGACCCTTTCCCTGGCCTTGGAACCGCTCTTTCAAAGGTCAACTTGCTTCAGGTGCTCATCACAACTCCTGAAAGCAGGGTATTATGGGATACAGGGCTGTAACAAGGAAAGCCAAGTCTTAACGTTGAGTTAATGGAGCAAACCACCCGTTGAGGTGCAACGAGAGGAGGCCCAACAGCTAGAAACCTACTGGAAAACTCATATACCTATCGAGATGTGTTCTTTCCTGAACGAAAATATCCTCCAGCTCCAAAATAATCAGGCCACACACAGCTCTCAGGCTTCAAAGAAGGTCTTAGGACTTACGCTACTCCTTTTAACACAAACAAAAACGGTTTGGAAGGAACCGTTGCACTCGAGTACGGGTTCGTTTGCACAAAAAGACCAACGGTTCCGGAAAAGACGGCGCGGAGAGCAGCTGTACGCAGGCCGAGGGCTCAGCCCCAGAGGCTCTGCAAGGTCTCGATGGCACCATCGCCTCAGGTCAGCGAGGTGACCGCTGGAGAACACCGATCTCTGCCCGTGCTCCGGAGAACCGCTCACCTTTCAGCTTCTCGGCGACAACGCTGCACTCGTGGTCGGAGTAGTGGACGACGGGCGGCGGGGAGGGCGGGCGGAAGCGCTCCTCCTCCAGCCGCCTGCGGTGCCGCTCCTCTCGTGCCAGCATCCGCTGCTTGCACTCCCACTCGTACAGGTCGTCCCGAGCCTGGGCGAAGTCCACGTGCAGGCGCCCGGTGTCCTTCTTGTCGGTGCTGGAGCCCAGCCTGATGCGATAGCCTGGCAGCGACGACAGCGGCGCTCAGACGGGACAGGCGACCCGCCTTAGGCTCCAGCCACCCACCACTGCCTGTCTCTCGGCCCTACAGAGCCAGAAAGCCCCCGAACAGAAGAGCTTACCGAAGAGCTCGGTGCGCAGAGAGCGATGCTGGAGAAGGAATTGTGGTTAGAGGGTCTAAGCTGCCAGCTGAGACAGAAATGCACCTACCAGAGAGATAAAGCGCCTTGTCCACCATGAACTCCTCGGCAAAGCGGATGTGGCAGAAGTTCTTCTTGCTCTTCCGAATGGCTATGACTTCCCCGCACTGTTCGAACACTTCCATGATGATCTGCTCGGTGCCGTTCTCCGGCAGCCCCCCGACAAACACCGTCTTACACCCCGGGGGCCTCTCTCTTGTCGCTGGAGGGGGAAGATCTGAAGAGAGCAGAGGAGAGAAGGCAGAGAGGGTTAGGTTTTGGGTTGTCAGAGCACGCTCCTTTCACCTGCCCACCTCTCCCGAGATGACCAGACCTTCCGACACAGACCCAGCTACCCCTCCCTTGCCGTCCCCGAGCAGCACTGCTGAGATGCTGGACAAGAAGGAGCACGTTTCCCAGCCTGTTTCCAAGGAGAAGATCCCAGGAGCCTGAAGCCCTCCGAACGTTCTCCCCAGCACATGCGAAGGCTCACTGAGCTCTGCTCGTAGGAGGTGAGCAGCACCAGGACCTCAGAACTTTATTGCAGGAGGTGCCACACAAGCACAGCTCGAAGGGCTGTCCTAACATAAAGAATGTGTAGGGGATGTCTACAGAGGATCATAAAGGGCAAAAGCTGGACTGCAGTCTGCAAAGGGCACCCAGTATTAACATTTAGAGTAAAAAGACACTACAGAAGAGAAGAAGGTGAACTAGGAGACAGATAAGTCATCAGACTGGGCATGGCAAGAGTTTTACCTGACCCGCTGGGAGCCCACCAGGCTCGGGTGCCACCTGCTGGCATCCCCCTGTGAGCTCCGCACAGCCATGCGGGTCACCAGCAGCTCCTCTGCCCCCTGGACAGCTCCTTCCCCTCGAAGGGCACTGCCTGAGGCTGCGCCAATGCTCCCAGCTCCTCCAGCTTGTCTGGGGAACTTCTGTCCTTCTTATACTGGAGAATTTGTTGTTAACGTTGTCAAGAGGGAACGCTTCTCACCCTCTGCTCAGCCGGCAGCGAGCACAGCTCAGGGGATCAGACTTTCTCCTCCTCTCCGAAGATGCCACACCAAGCAGAGCCCTGTCTGCAGGCAGAGCCCCGGCCAGCAGCACACGGAGGTCTCGGGAACACCAAACCAAGGCACTGGCAGACCACGAGACTTGCCCTCTCCCCCTGCACCAGTACCAACCTCTCCTCGAACCAGTCAGTCCAGGGGAGCGATGGCTAAAGCAAGACAAGCCCACACCACACTGTACCAGAGCTACAGCTGCTGCTCCCACTCAGATGGCTACGAGACCAGTCCCAGCAGCTTGAGGACACCAGCTTTGCCAACGGCGTGCGTGGGCCCCTGCGAGCCTGGATGTTACTAAAGGGTAAAGGAAGATCTGACCAAAGGAAGTAATCTAAACAACCTAGAATCTTTTAATGGAAATTAAGACAAGTACCAGGAAGTCCCGCAGCCAGAACAACCCCAAACTCTAACCCAGAGACCGGATGCTGAGGATGTAACCAATAAACTGTCTGTTCCAACAGCAGTGGTTAAAGATCTCCAAAGAAACGAGACCCCCTGCTGATCCCGATCACATCTACCTTTTGGTGGCCGTTTCATCGCCTTCCTCCTTCCCTGCACCAGTCCTGTCACCTGACAGGTAATGATGTCCTCCACCACAAAAGCCAGAAGAAAGGCTTAGTCCAGCTAATCCAAAGGGGATCCCCGTTTCTGTAGCCTGGGGACCCCCAACTGCCTCTTTCTCAGTTTTCTGTCTGCTGCCGAAGAGTCTCTGCTCTCCCTCCATCACACCCCACACACCCGAAGCACGCTGCCTGATCCAGCCCCTCCTCGAGAGCTCGTGTCCCTGCAGCCCCAGGTGACACTGCGAGAATCACACCCTGACGACTACAGCTCCGTATCCAGGGACCGGGTCTTTCTTCCCCAGTCCTTATCAGCCTAACAATGGGAAAGGTTATTTAGGGAACTGGCAAACGGTGCTAAGAACAGGCTGGTTCTGCTGCTCCGACACCTGCTTGTCACCATCTGGCCCGTGGTGACTCACCCCAGAGCTGCTACATCCAGGCGATGCAACGGCTCTTCCCTCATGTACCTTTATATATAGATATACATCCACACAGACATACACTTATTCCTATACAGACAGAAGGAGGACAAGACGTAAATAGAGTTACGTGGGTTGGGTGGGAAGAGAGTGCAGCTCTTGCAGTGAATGATCTCCTTCACAGCAGGCATGTCCGGAGGGATGGGAGGCGGGACTATCCCCAAGCCCGGCATCATGGGGTTGATTGGAGGGATTCCAGTCATCATGCCAAGAGCAGGATCGAAGTCTAAACAGGGAAGAGAACAAGGGGGTCAGGCAGGGGTTTGTTCAGACAGCAATCAGAGCACTCGCATCACACATGCCTGTGGAAATCAGCCAAATAAACAGCAATAGAGGGGGAACATCTCAACATCACACCTCAAATTCCAGGCTTGGTTTTGGGCCCCTCACTCCAAGGAGGACACTGAGGGGCTGAACTGTGGCCAGAGAAGGGAGCAGGGGGGGAAATGTCTTCCTGCAAGAGTTGTCCAGGGCTGTCCCAGGCTGCCCAGGGCAGTGGTGGAGTCCCCGTGATCCCTGGAGGGGTTTCCAAGGCCCCCGTGGAGCTGTGGTGCTGAGGGACAGGGGTCAGTGGTGCCCTGGCAGTGCTGGGGGATGGCTGTACTGCACGAGCTTCAAGGGCTCTCCCAACCTAAAGGATTCTAGTGTTCTCTGACCGGACAGTTGCCACGGGCAGGCTCAGCTCACGTACCCGGCAGCAGGGGCTGTCCCGTCATGCCCATGGGAGCCAGCCCCAGGTTGTTCATCGCAGTGGCCCAGGCGGTTGGGTCGGACATTGGCAAGCCCATCGGAATGGAGTCGAGGTTTAGATTTGTGCCACCATCTGCCAAGAGGAACGCAAGCGATGAAGAGCCCCGAGCCTGCCTGAGCTCCTCTGCAGGACCCGCCCCCCACCAGCCCCAGCTCTGCCCGCTCACCCGCAGGGACGACGTTTGCTCTCTGCCTGCTCTCGCCCGGCTCGCTTCCATCCTCAGCCGGGCTCTGCGACACCGCCGGGCCGGCGCTGCCCAACCCCAGGGGTTTGCTGCTGCCAGCAGGATCAAAGGACAGAGGGCTCAAGCCTAAAAGAGAAACACAACGTGTCACCAGCTGTGAATTCACCTGGAATTGTTTACTAGCAAAAACCGGGGCACGTCTCAGATGATCTTCAACGACATACGGTGCTACTGCAGCTTGTGTTCGCAGAGTCCAGCAAAGTGGTTGCCCCCCTCCTAGCCAAAGCAGGGTGCCCTGCAACGTGTGACCCCAAAAAGAGGGGAGCGCGCAGACCCAGCCAACAGGACCAAACTGCTCCTCCTCACCCCTTGTCCTGTCACCGGGCACCACTGAGCAGAGTCTGGCCCCATCCTCTTGCCCCCTGGGGCCCTTTATCTCTTGCTCAGCATTGCTCAGCTCCCCTCTCAGGCTGCTCTTCTCCAGCTGAACAGCCCCAGGGCTCTCAGCCTGTCCTGGGCACAGGGATGCTCCAGGTCCTTCAGCACCTCCAGAGCCTCTGCTGGACTCTCTCCAGTAATTCCTGGTCTCTCTTGAACTGGGGAGCCCAGCACTGCACCCAATACTCCAGAGGTGGCCTCACCAGGGCAGATCAGAGGGGCAGGAGAAACTCCCTCACCCTGCTGCCCACACTCTTCTTCGTGCCCCCCAGGAAACCATCGGCCTTCTTGGCCACAAAGGCCTGACACTGTCCATGGGCAACTTCTTGTCCCCCAGCACTCCCAGGTCCTTCTGCACAGAGCTGCTTCCTGGCAGGTCCCCCCCTCACCAGTACTGGCGCAGGGGGTCAGTCCTCACTGGGTGCAGGACCCGACACTTGCCCTTGTTGAACTTCATTGCTCACGGATAAATACAGATTGGCCCACATAAATTAAACAGGTCTGGGGTAAAGCTCCAAACCCCTCTGACGCTCGCCGGGCCGAGAGGCTGGTACCAAACCTTCCCCCGGGCACGTGGCAGCGTCACCAGCTCTGCTCCAGAGGGTTCTGCTTCCAAGAACCCGCTGTAAACACGCTGCTGGCACGGCTGTAAATAGACAGGAGGGCGGACACCGAGAGCCCCAGGGGGCTCTGCTCTCAGCTACTGAAAGGTGAGAACACAAGAAGCAGCCAGAAAAACAAGGACTATTCGGCTGGCAACAACAATAGTCACGCCCGACCGTGCCAGATGCCTACAATGCTGGGTCTTAAATACCCCAAAGTCAAAATATCACCGAGGTCAGCTCAGGAGAGCAAACCTCGGAGCAGCAGGTTAAAAATAGAGAGGGGCTGAGCACAGGGGAGGAACCAGGAGGGCAGGAAAGGGGCGACTGTGAGATCTACCCCCATTAGCTGGTGGAGAAGGTGACACGGAACTCGGAAGCGTGACCCACGCAGACTCTCGGCGGGAGCCGACACCTCGATGGTCACGGACGTCACCGGGGCGAGCGCTCCCAAGGCGAGCGGAGAGCACCCCCAGCTCCTTCCCCAGCCATTCCCACCGTCGGTAGGGGCCGGGTGCTGCAGCAAGCTCTGTGCCACGGGAGGAGGGCTCCCATGCCACCGTGGCTCCAGCCTCCGGCAGAGCCGAGCTAACGGCGGTGACAAACCACTCGTGTTCTTGGCAAAAAAAGGTGCTGTTCATCTATTTGGGGAAAAGAAACCATCTTTCTTAGCTGCAGGATGAACACGGGGGTCTACAGGAAGCCCGGGAAGCTCTCCCAGCTCACACTGCCAGCCAGGCCAGGAGTCAGGCCCTGAGAAAGTGCCTGAACCAAGCGAGCAGCTCCTGCCAGGCCAGGCAGGAGGCTCCCAGCTGCCCAACACCCCCCCCACACCCCTGCCAGCTCCAGAAACCCTGCCCTACAGCCCTGCCAGCCCCGGAGACTCACACACACCCCTGCTAGCCCCAGAGACCCTGCCCTGCACCCCTGCCAGCCCCTCAGCCCTCCTGTGATCCGATTCAGCTCACACCCCAGACAGAAATTAATACAGCTCCTGGGAAGTGGATAATGTTCTGCCTGGGTTAGTGTGTCCAAGCTGCTCACAGAAGGCTCCAACTCCAAGCTGACATGCACAGGAAGGAGTAGAAACAGACCTAGAAATTACAGAATCCTAATGGCCTTTTCCAGACAAAATGATTCTAAGATCATCCAGTCCAACCACTCCCCAGCACTGCCAGGGCACCACTGACCCCTGTCCCTCAGCACCACAGCTCCACGGGGGGCTTGGAAACCCCTCCAGGGATCACGGGGACTCCACCACTGCCCTGGGCAGCCTGGGACAGCCCTGGACAACCCTGGAGGGGAAGAAATTGTTCCTCAGCTCCAACCTAAACCTCCCCAGGCAACTTCTCTTCTCCTGTCACTTGTTCCTTGGGAGCAGAGCTCCAGCCTCCTGTCAGGTCTCCCCTCAGCCTCCTTCTCTCCAGGCTCAACAAGCCCAGGTCCCTCAGTCACCACCCTTGTGCTCCAGCCCCTTTCCCAGCTCCGTTGCCCTTCTCTGGCCACGCTCCAGCCCCTCACTGTCCTGCTGGGAGTGAGGGGCCCAACACTGATCCTAGGATTCAAGGAGCAGCCTCCCCAGTGCCCAGCCCAGTGGGACAATCCCTACCCTGGTCCTGGTGGCCATGCTGGTGCTGACACAAGCCAGGATGCTGGTGGCCTTCTTGACCACCTGGGCACACTTGCAGAGCACTTCGGAAGCTCTCTGCAGGATCACTCACTGGAAGGCAGAGCCTGTGAGGGAGGTGACTGGGAGGTTGGGGTGGAGATCACGCAGCGGGGGCCGGTGTGCAGCCGGCATCGTGGACGCGGCAAGAGCCGCGCGTGCCAGCGAAGCCCAGAGATGTGCAACCACCCGGGGCCCTGGTGGCAGCGAGGACACTGCTCAGAGAAAAGAACCCAGCTGCAGAGAAAGGCCAGAAAGCCCCATCCCTTCCTTCCTTTAACGATCCGCTCTCAGGAAAGTAATCAGCCCAAGGAAATATAGAGATGGAGATATACATAAACAGACCTTCTGGGTTTCCCGTCCCTGCACCCCACCGTTGCCCGCTTCCCAGAAGGCTGCGGAGAGCTCGGCCGAGCCCAACCCGCTGCTGTCCCCAGCAGCCAGTGTCACAGTGCAACTGCCATCGCCTCGTCCCCCTCTGCACAAACAACAGGCGAAGAAAGAGCACTTTTGTTCCTTCCTCCTCTATTGACACAGCTGGGAGGGTTGGAGCCGGAGGAGGTTTCTCCTTCGGAGGGCCAAGAGGCTCCTCACGTTCGCTCCGTACCTCAGGCGGTGCTGGAAGAAGCAAAGCTCCTTCACCCACCTCATGCGGGCTTGATGGGAGCAGCCAGAGCTTCCCTCAGCCCCAGCGAGGGGCTCGGCAAACCAAACCGTCGCTCCTCCCGCCCTCAGGCCAGGGATGCTCCTAGAACCCCGACGGGTCAACCTCTTCGGGCGGAACGGCCCCGCCGAGACAAACTCAAGACCTCATCCAGCCAACGCTTAAGAAGCACGAGCCATCCTGCTTGACGCTGCCCCGCGAGCATCACCTCCCAGCGTCCCTCTCCTGGGATTCTGCCTCCGAATCGCACGAACCCGGCCGGCTGTCGTGTGAGCGGTGGGTTCGCTCCTCGTCGCCTCCGGCCTCGGAGGCAAGAGACGAACGCAAAGCGTTCCTTGATCTCCCTGCCCCTACCGACCGACAGGCAAAGCAATGAAACGCATATTTGATTTTATTTTTTTTCTTTCTTTTTTTTTTTTTCCCTTTTTTTTTTTTTTTTTTTTAAGAGGTGTTTAATGTTAATTTTCTTTTAACTCATTTTTTTCCACTTAGAACTTAATGGAACTCCTTCTCTGCTGGCAAATCTGCAGCAGCCCCGTCCTGCCATCAACGTATAGAAGCAGAGGGCTGCAGCTTTTGGATCAGCTTAAAAGTTAAGGGAAGGGAAGATGGGGTGGGGGAAGAGAGGAAAATTCTTAGGGCATTAAGGGCCTATTTTCCATCTTCCTCCTGAAGCTTCCTCAGGGGAAGAGCTTGAGCTGCTTTACAGGGGCTCAGTTAAAGCCGGCTCTGTCTGCGGGACAAAAGTTCATCCCCAGACTTCACTGCGAAGCTGAGGATGCTGGTTGTGAGGGGAGGAAAAATGAAGATGTTGCTGGCCTGAAAAATCCCCGTGAGGCTTTAGGTTTGGTGCTGAGAAGCAAGAGGCAAGCGGCGGGGAGGGGTGACGAGCATCCCTAACACCAGCAGGACACCAGAAGGGATTCTGGCAGCGAGCGAGGCAGCGGCACTGGGATCACCCACCCTCGGCACGGGAGGATCAACCTCGGTACAAAGCGGCAGGGATTGGGTTGATCCTCTGGAGCAGACCCTTCCCTCAGCAGGGCAGTGACCAGAGCAGAGCCCACTCCTCAGGCACCCCCTCCTGGGAGCTCCTCGTTAGTTCTTTCCTCGATGGGAAGCAAAGGAGTGGCTTTTATGGAATGATGGCCCCCAGCGAGGGATGTGTGGTGGCTCTGGAAGTCTGGGGTATCTATCACTCGCTTGGATGTGGGTCTACCATGCCAGAGACCTGGACCTGGACCCTGTCTCTCCTCCAAATGCTCTCAGGCCTTTGAACAGGACGGGTTTACAGTCTGCACCCGTGGCAGCTGCTGGCCCAGGAAGAAGCTGGACTGACAGACAGTGGGTGCCAGACCCACGCACCTCACCCCAAGGCTCGGAGCAACCTCCATCAGCACCCGGAGATGGCACCGAGCCATAGCCACGCTCTGGACACCCATTTTATGTCTCCTGCCCGAAAGAGGTGTCTACGTCCCCATCACCTACCTGGGATCTGAGGACTCTTCGATCCTACTTGGGCTCCTCGCGACCTCCAGATGTGTAGAGCTCCCCGGCGTGGCAAATCCCAAAGGCTGGAGAGGCCATTCCCGATTGTCCTGGGCAGGTCCTCCTGTGCTCGTCCTTGTCCCGTGCCACTCGACAGGGGCCGGCTGCTTAGCGGGCGCTGGATCTGTGGGAGAAGGGAGTAACCCAGCTCAGCAGGGACTGGCTGCAATGGGGATGCTGGAGATGGGCTCCAAGCCACCAGTGCAGGGACACTGTCCTACCACCCTGAGGTTCTGAGTCTAAAGTACAGGAGCTATTTGGGAGAAGCTCTGATGGAGAAGCTGCCAAGACCCAAGAGGGTGCGGGCCACTTTCTCCCTGCCTTACAGCCCGTTGTCTTTGAGCTCTGTTTTTTTATCCTGCTTTTTTTAATTGAGTGACGAGGAACGAGGACAAAATGGCTCAAGACAGACCCACAGAGGCTCCCGGTGTCTCTGCCACCACCTGTACTAGACTTCACATCCAAATCCTCCTCTCCAGCCCCTCACGTCCCCCAGGGGTGCCCACCAGGCTGGCACAGGTTCACTGGCCACTCAACCCAACACCCAGTGCCATTCTCATCCCACGCTGGGGGACGAGCTGCTTGCAAACCTGAAAACACCTTCAAATCCTTCCTCCCTGCTCTCCATCATTTCAGCTAATATTCAGGCTGTTTTGGTGGGGGGGCAGAGCCCCCCCCTCCTGCTCTGTGCCCGTGCATCCCCCCAGCATGACGTGCCCGGGATCATCAAAAAAATATAAGGGTATAAAGAAGTGATAACAATTACACTTTAAGCCCAGCTTAAGGCATTGCACGAATCAAGCTCGATTCATCCCCACATCCCAGGAGGTGGTTGTGTGACCCATGGCTCGTGGACCCTGCTCGTTAGCGACCTGGGACTCACTTGCAAACCAAACCGAGCCCGTCTACGTTCTCGTTAATCTGCTACTGGTGAGCAGAGCTCCCAGCACCGGCTGCTCGAGGCTGGTCCCAGCCCGGAGTCATTTCCTGCTGCTTCGGGAAAGCTTCGTGCTGATGCTTCCACCTCGGAAACAAGATGCGAGGGTGCCTTTTTAGGGTGAAATTTAGAGCAGGCAGGAGCAAAGCAGGAAGTTTTACAACAGCCCAGATGGGTGCAACCCTGAAAACATCATCCCAATGTCCACGCCGTGCAGCTCGTCTGGAATCAGGACGTGACCCGTTTCCACCGCCCCAGGTCACAGCAGCAAGGCCAGATGTTCCACACAGCAGCAGAGCACCCAAATCTTACTCAGGCCACAGTCCTGGGCTCCTTGAAGCATTAAACCTCCCCGAGCGAGCTGCAAACTGTGAGCTCGCCTCTTCTGCAAGCTCCCAGTGATCCCAGCTGAGCCCTTGGACATCCCTTGGTGGCCGCGGTCCTCGGATCTAAAGTCGGGGTGATCTGCACCAAAGCTGCACCCGATGCCGAAGGCTTAAAATCCCCAGAAGTTTAAAGCACGACGTGAAGCCCACTTCAAAGAGCTGCAGCTTCCTCCTTGATAACATCAGGAGCCTGGATCAAAGGCTGCATCCTAGGAAGTCCAGCAAGGGAAGGGAAAATAAAATTGCTTCCTCTAGAGCATTCCTTGCTGCTGAAAATCAGCTGCTGCTATAGGAAAATTAGACCATTGTGTTAAAATGATAGGTGATGCCGAAGCGTCCTTCTCCAGTGGCTTTACGGGGTTGGAAAGTGATTTGCTCACAGATGGAAGGGCTGGCAGCAGGTCTCTGGTGCTGCTTGAACCTGGCCTTGCACATCAGTGTCCATCCAGCTCTGCCCCATGGGGGGAAGTGGCTCCGGCTTGTGTCATCCCGAAAGGGACAGGAGAGAAAGGGATGGCTGCAAGCACAGCCTGGGATGGAGCGGGTAGTGGGGGACAGAGGGGCACTTGGTCACACATGGGGACCCACGACCCAGCACGTGCTGTCCCTGGTAGACCTCAGCTTCGGGAGCATCCTGTGCGCTGGTGCCTTTCAGCAGCTGGAGGCAGATATTCCTCTTTTTAAGGCTGCTCCCCAGCTCCCAGGCACTGCCGTGGGCTTTGTAATCCTCCCCGCTTTTAACTGTTCTCAGTTGGCCAGTCCCTGCTGGGTTTGATATCAACACTTTGGAATGCCAGCGCTGGGATCTGGACTTTACTGGAAGCCACCCCAGAGAACAGCCTCATCTCATCCTCCAGCTCCGATAACCGGGTGAGAGCGATTGAACCTCACCCAGCTGGGAGCTCCTCACCCAGGACACCACACAAAGCTGGGATCTCCAGGCTGGGGGATGCCTGAAAGCCACCGTCACGTGTGGGTAGAGAACAAGCTGTCACCCTGGGATGTCCTTGTCCCTGCAGGACAATGCGGGGCGGGGAGAACTCTCAAAGCGCTTGGTCCCAGAAGCGGTTCCCGAGGGAAAGGGGCACGGTGCCGCCTCCTCTGCGGCTCTCATGTGGCCAGCCTGGCATTTCCTAAGGTATTTTGCACACTGGTGACCGTCTCGGCCTGTTGGAAATCTCAAAGTCTCAGGAAACAGCAGCCAAATGCCCACGTGCAATGAAAAGCCAAAGTCGACCAACAGAAGCAGCAGCCGCGGGCAGTGCCGGTGCCCCGAGCTGACTCCGGGCAGAGGTTTTCCTCTTGGCTTTGCCAACGCCGTCGCTGAGAGACAGGGTAAAAGCAGATGGCCCGTTTCACAAAGCCAGCCCCGACCGCACCACCTTGACACAATCCCACGTCACCTCCCCGGCAAAGCCCCAAAGACCCTGCAAACGCCGCGAGCCTCGTGCCACCCGGGTGGGCTTTGCACCCCCCGGATGACGCAGACCCCCCCGGCACCAGCACCCACGCGCATCCCCGGAGGGCTGTGGGGTGCTCAGACCCACCTTGTGCCACCCGACGCTGCCAAGAGTGGGGAGAAAAGGTGCTGGGGACAAATCGGGGGTGTGTGGGTGTGTAGGTGTACGTGCAAACGTACCACGAAAGCACGTGCCACGCGCACATCCCGCCAGTCATCGGCGAGACGCCTCCTGCAAACCCAGCCTTTCGTGCTGGGATGTATTTGCCAGATCCTGGTCACCAAAGGAAATTTCCCAGAGCCACCCTCGACAAACCTGAGTGCGGGCAGAGCTCGGACCCGGGTGGGCTCCAGCTCCTCCTCACCCCCCGTGCCCCTCATTCCACATCCCGCAGCGCTCGGGGACAGCGGATCCTTTCTCTGCCCTCCGCCTCCGCAATGATTAGTGCCTTTCAGGAACGTGTTTTTTGTTGGTTTTTTTTTCGTTTTTTTTTTTTTTATTTTATTTCATTTCGTTTCATTTCTTTTTTTTGGCTAGCGAGCC
>WTSP01008141.1:0-28974 GCA_025331215.1 Actenoides lindsayi | reverse complement strand
GCCGCCCCCGGCCCCCGCCTCCCGGCGCCGGGCCCCGCCGGTGGCAGCGCCCGCGCACCGCGCTCATCGGCGCGGGGACGGAGCCGCTCGGACGCGCGGCCGGGGCGCGCTGCGGGGCTCGCGTGCGGGGCGCGTTTGTGCTTCTCGACTGTGCGCGGGTCCCGCCGGGCCGCTGGAACCGCCTGCGGGCAGCGGGGCTGGCTGTTCCCGCTGCGGGCCCGGGCCGGCAAGCCCCCAAGCACCCCGGGGGGGGGCCCGGAAAAGCCCGGGGAAGGAGCTTGGCACCCTCGAAGGGGCGATGCGCTTTCTTCCTGCTTACTGCCCGCTCCCCCAGGTCTCTAGCTGGGCTCTTTTGGGTCCGAGAGCAGCTCTCGGGATCTTTCTACTCAGCGGTTTACCCCTGGAGAGCTGACTACAGCTTCCAACAACCACCGGGGCTTGCTTTCAATTTCAGTTTGTTTAGGATGTTCCCGGATAAAATTTGTCTTTAAAGCAGCCTTAGTGAACGTTGGGAATTGTAGTTAATTCTGCTCATAGCACTTTTCTCTCTGGGAGGAGATTCTATTGGGGGCAGGACCAGATGTTTTCTCAGTTTTGTTTTTGTTGACTTTTCCCCGTAAGATCCAGGCATTGCCTTCCTTCTTGTCACTGGAGGGAGGCTGAGGCAGAGTAAGGTGGGGTTAAACTGTATATTGTCACATTTGCTACGAGGGTGTTCCCTCCATTTCTGATTATGCTTTACTCAAGCGAGGCTTCAATAGTGATCGAACAATAGCGATTTTAAGGAAACCTGTGCATTTGTCTCCTAGATTCTGCAGAAAGAAATAATGAATTTTACAGCTCTTCTCTCTGGGCTCTGCTTTCATGGGGCTTGCTTTCCTTCCTCCTACAGAAAATTCACTTAGACCATGTCCATCTGTACGCAGCTGCCCCAATACATCAGTCCAAGGATGGTTTTGGCTGGGACAGTTGATGGCTGATGCAGTTTTCTAGCAGGGCTGGCTTCTGCCTCGCATCAGACCCAGGGCCCTGGAGAGCTGCTGATTATGCCTAACAGTTAGAACATGTATTGTGGGAATGCAAAATTCCCTCTGGCCATCTGCCACTGGGACTTAGCCTTTGGTGGGGATCCGCCCCACCAGCCCAGCTAGCACGATTTGCCCATACTTGGCCCTTTTCCTGGCAGTTGATGCTAATGGTGCTTTTTGTCATGTGAGCACCTGCTCTCAAGGACCAGCAGAGACCTAGTACTTCGTGCCATGCTGTCTGCCAGCACTCATCCCTTGATGGTAACTCTTGGCTATTATGACCATGATTTCTTTTGTGTTGGTGACCCGGAGGTGACACCTTCTTTATGTCACAGCAATTCCCTCAGGCACCGATTTTGCTCAACCTTTTGTCCTTGCGATCCCAACTGATGCTGGCATTGCTGGCAATCGAGACTCACCATAAGGTGAGATGGTTTGAACAGTATTGGTCCTTTTGACAGAGTCCCCCTGCCCTGACATGGGGACCGTGTTTTCACAGATTTGATCGTTGCTATTTAAACGCGGGAGGGTGTTTAATATTTAAACTGATGGTGAGCACCTTCTGCTGGAAATGCCTACTGCAGCAAACTAGGCCTTCTGGTGTGATTAATGAAATCCATTGTGGCATTAATTTTCATCTCTAATACTTCTTTCAGTGTAGAAAACAAAAATAGATTATACTGAGATGTTTTTAATCCTCCAAACAAAGCCTGAAACAAACCCCATAGCTGCAGCTGTTAGGATGGGGATGGAGAAAAGCTCTTGCCTGGGTGGAGAGGGAAAGCAGATATAAATCAGAGCTCTGTACAGTAGGCATGCCACCATCTCGGGCAAGCATCTATACAAGCTTAATGCTCATTTGGGGCCTACTGACTGCAAAACATAACAGTGTTATCCAGAGTAACCTTGGATTAAGGCTTTGTTTACAGCATGGCCTGTTATTAACTTCCCCTTCAAAAAATAATAGTAATCCATTGTCCTGTGAATTTAATTACTGATTTGGCTTTTTAGAAATACATAAAGTAACTGGGTTTTACAACTCTTTTCTATGTTATTCTGCTAGTATTTTATCTTGCATGTGTTATCACAAGCAAATGTCGATGAAGAACTATTAAGAATACAGCAGTACCATTTCTTTACAGCTACATGGAGGCATTATCTATTAGGATCCTAAAATGTATTGCAGCTGAGACAGCTGCTGTCCACAGGTTGACATCCAACTCCTGTTTCTGTTCTACTCCCCCAAGTCAGGCCTGGTTCTGTCCTCTGGAGAACCTCAGCCTAGCAAAAAGGAAAAATAAGTGAAAGGAGTCAAACATGAGGATTTATTTTTTTTTAATTGCACTGCTCAAGCCTGATGTGAGACTTCACTACTTGGGTGCCAAGAACTGCAACTAATGGGTAGTTCTTGTGAAGGTTTAGATCAAGCATTCCAGGAGCTTATGCTCTTGGAGCCCAGAAGGTCCCCATGTTTACAGCTCACATTATCTGTCAGCATGGAAATCACCACAGGGATGACCCTTTCTCCAGATGCAGAAAGGCCAGACTGCTTCGTGCACACCAAGAACTGAGAGCAAATGGCTGGTGCAAGTGATGCCATCACATAACACAAAAATGTCACCTGCAGGACATATGGAGGCTTTCTCTGAGGTGTTAGGAAACGGGGTGAAAAGAAAGCATTGGTGTAAGAGAGTGGTGTAAGATTGCCTGTAAGAGGAGCAATCATTCTGTTCTTGCTCAGGTGAAAAACTCACAGGGCTGTAAAAGAAAAGCAGGTAGCAAAAAGGGCAGCAATGACTTTGTCACTAAGTAATTTCCCCTTCTTGCTTTTCCCTTTCCCACACTTACCCAGTTCAGTAAATAAGCCATGGGGATGGTTTGAGAACTCCACTGAAGGAGCCAGTGCAATTCACCCTGCTAAACAGTTTCCTGAAGGAGCCAGGCACTGAAACAGGCAATCCAGCTTAAGCTGTGGATATGGCAATGTGTATTGTCCTCCCCGGAGGGTCAAGGAGAGGTGAACTCGAAGCTGTGTGGGCTCTTCAAGCCCAGTATCAAGTACATTGTTAAAAGCCATGCTTTGCTATTAGCATTCTGCCTTCCAGGGATTTCACCAGTTGGTCTCTTCACAAAGGAAGTGTGGCAGAGGGTCTGGACCTTTGGACAAATACTGTACGTAGGACTGTATGAGTTAGGCAGAACAAAACATTTTTCACGCATCAGAAAAGCTGCAAATTCAATAAATGTCCAAGTGCTTCAGTCATTACTTTCACCTCAGCTGTGAGGGCAGCACTTGGAAAACAAGCACTGCAAAGGATCGTCCTTTTTTATTCAGAGTAAGGGGAGGAAAAGATGCGCTGCAGGAAAGCCACAGCCAGACCCGTAAAAGTAGATTATTGTCCTCTGCTTTTAAAGCTGACTGTGGTGAGAGAGGAATTCCCATCAGCATCCTTAATCTTCCTGTCAGTGGGCTGACAGTCCCAGGGAGGCAGCACAAGCTATCAGGTTTCTTTTGCCATGCTCTCTCTCTCCCTCTCTCTCTCTCATCTTTTGGAATGATTAATTGCTTTATTTTTCTCTTTGCTTTACTGCGCTTCGTTTTTGACAAATGTTTTAGTTATTCTGGTTGTTGGTGTACCTTCCTGCTGAGGAGTTTCAGCGTACCACGGCCTCCTGCTGCTGCAAGATGGGCAGCAAGAGGTGCAGGCAGCCTAGCAGAGTTTGCTGGGAGTTTGCAGTTACCCAGATGAATAATTAAAGGCAGGACGTGCCTTGCTTTTGAAGCAGGCCAGAAATGCTAAGCCAGAGATAAGACTCAAGCATGACCTTTTCTTCCCTTTGCTTCTGTAATGTCCAAAGCTATCTGGCATGTATGTGCCCAGGTTTTCCGTGGGCTGGGCACTGGAAATACAATATGGGAAAGTGTATTTGCAGAGGTTGGTAAGGGAGAACAGAAGTTTCTGGTTAAATGGAAGGGAAAAGAAAGCTGTTAGGCATGTTAGCCAAGCAACGTGTGGTAAAATAAAAGGCCATCCTGATTCTTCCCAAGGCTCAAGACCCCCACAGAGTTTCTGGCAAGTTTGTTGTTTCCCAAGGTTATCATTGTTACGTCAGTTAAAGCAGAAAAAGCACTCATCCAGCAAGGTGACTCATAACATCGAAGTCAGGGTTAAAGTCCCTTGACTGCTAAGGGTGTAAAGCATGGCCTGGGTGACTCAGGAGTGCTGAAGGACAGAGCTGACACGACACTGTGCTCACCCTGCCTGCCCACACGGAACAAGGGCTGAAAGGGAAAAGAAGAGCATAGCAGCTTTGACTTGTTAGATGGACATTTAAGTATCATGCTGAGACATCTATGAGTTGGAGATGTAAATACTTTGTACTACAGCTTTTAGTCACTGTTTCAGGTGTGAAGTTTGGAAGCATGCTGTAATAGGCTCTCCAAAACAAAGCTGACAGTGCTGGGAACAAGCAGAACTATGCTGGAACTTGTGGAGTTGCAGGGCCCGTGTTTCAGGCCAGATTGATTTGTTAGGGGTACCACAGTGGCAGTTGGACTTTGTTTCACACCTAGCTCTGACCAGCCATATGGCATACATGCTACTTTGCACCTAGGGCTCCTTTTCAACTTACCCTGCTCCAGGTAGACTCCAGACACAGACAAGATCCAAGCTGCCTCCTTTTAACTAGGACAATCTTCCAACAGGGTCCAGAGCAGATCTGGGACTGGGCTGTACAGGGTGGGCACAGCAGGCTCACCTGAGAGGTCTTAGACATGAGCACTTCCCCACAAACCTGGCCCTGGGCTTGCTCCTGCTTCAGTCCACAGAAGGAGTAAAGAATTAATGGCTCTACGGGCAGATATAGATCTACATCTAGACTAGGATGTTTTTTTCTTAAAAAGGAGGTGTTTTCAGCAGTGGGTGTGAGTTATTCCCTCTTCAGTCTTACTACATGACAATTTGACAAGACTTTGTGGAACAAACACTCCTATTAAAAAAGAAGTAGTAGCCTGTGCCTTTGCTCATATGAAGACAAACTGAGTGAGATGTTCTTGCTTATATTTCTTTATGGGAAACCATTAGGTCCTAAAATTACCTGTCATAGTGTTGGCTACAGAGTTCTGCAAGCATTAAATGATTAGACGTGACTTTCTGCTTTGCTGTGGGGAAAAATACTTCTTTGTTACACCTTCCTCTGCTTCTTATGTACATGCTGCAATTCGTAGTGACTCATGTTAGGAGTGATGGTCTTTGATCTAGCGTTATTGGACTGTGATTGACCATGTTGACTAGAAGAAATCTTGGTTTAATGCAGCCTCCTTCACTCACTGTTGTGGTCAATTATTATTTCATGATAATGACAATTCTGCCAGGTATTTTTCCTTCATTGAGCAATTATGTTGTTATGGAAACTGTTATTCTATAAATTATCTGAAGATTGACTTCCGACTCACTTCTTGGGAACAAGAAGTTTGAAAGTAAAGAGTACAGGATAACAGATTTTTAATTAGTTATATATTTATTTGTGTAATTACTAATCCTTAAGACCTATTAACTATATGGTGCAAATACCAGCACCTTTGCACCCGTGCAGGATCTGGTCACTTACTGTTCCTCATGAGAGAGGTACAAATGAAAATGAGCTTGTTCCTGTGCATGTTTAGGTGACCACTCTGCCAACTTTGCTGTATTTGGAGAACATTTGTGTTCCATCTGCAGGGCTCTTGGGTTCTCCTTATTTACTAATCCCAAGCACAGGGAAAAAAAAAATCACACAGCGTGGGCTGTCCCATCATTAGGATCCAAGCAATGCTGCCTGGATAGAGACATCCTGGATGTGTGTGGCACAGAAGCTTTCAGAAAGAGTTTCTGCAGCACCCATTACCTATAAGAGGAGCAGCCTTTCATCCCCAGAGCTATTTCTTCAGCACTTTTCAGGAGCATACAATAAATACATGGATGGAAAACCATTGAACAGAAGTAATTAAGTTGCTCCTGGTTAGCTGAAGCTTGTTCTACATGGTTGAGGGACCTTGCATTAGCATGAGTTAGTCAGTGCTATTCCCCAGCATCCTTCTCCTTTCTCATGCTTTCACACTGTGTTTCTTTTAAATGTTTCAGTTACTAAAACGAGCATTGTTACCTTACACATGTTCATCTTAAGCCTGAAGTTAAATGTCTGATGTTTTCGGCATCTGGATGCAGAGGCTGGGCAGGAAGCAGGCAGAGTGAGATGTCCATCAGTGTGTGTTCTGGTTACAGGACTGCACTTGGAAACATTCTTGCTTTTCACCTTGCTCATATCAACTCGAGCTGGAAAAGCCAGGTATTGTTTCTTAATATTGACTAACTTGCTTTGTAGTATTTACTAAATACTAGCTCATGAGAAACAGAGTCCTCAGGGTTGAAACAGGCATTCAGAAAGAAACCACCACTAAAAATGGAATGAAAGAAGTAACAAAATAACTTAAGTCAGAGAAGCCCAAGTGGCTTCTATTTAAAATGCCCATTGCTCCTGAAATAGCTTTTGCAAAGAAAAGTGGCATCTGTGAATACCACGGGGTAGGGGTTGCACAGGAACATCAGCCTTCCTAGGCCCCAGAAAAAGAGGCTTTTCAGGGTGGTCTGGAGCAGGAACATCTTCTCCCCTTGGCTCTGGAGGGCACCTGGAAATCTGTTTTTCCTCTGCCAGCCTGGCCATGGGGAACACTGGAAGTACTAACAAAAGTGCTGCCAGATGATAATTTGTTTCCCTGCCTGAGTAGTGGGGTTTAATTTAGGGGTTATAATCAACCTTCCTGTAAAAATACTCAGGTCTTAATCTTGCTATAAAAATGAAAAGCTTGTGTCTTCTCATTCTGGTTGCTGATTTCTAAATCCTCTTGTTTGTCAGTACCTTTCCGCTTCACAGAAAGGAAAGTTGCCAGACTGGTGTCTCATCTCTCTGGGGTCTGCTGCCCACGTAACAGGGAGCACATTCAAATTCCAAATAGCAGACTTTTTGTGAGAGTGCAGGTCAGCGTCATCTGGCAGTAAAAGAGATTTGGGTTCTTTTACAAACGTGGTTGCATATTGCTGCATGAGAAAAATTCACAATGAAATGAAACTTGTTATGAGTAATTTCTGTTTTAAGCTCATATTTATGTATAAGAGTTTTCAAGAGAAAATTGCCAAGTAATAGCTAAGGTATGCTGTTGAATCATGGGTATTGGTTTCTGTTGTTTAATTACCTGCAGTCTGCACTATCCTGCTGGAAGGGCAACTGCAGAACTTTCTATACTAAAGTTCAGCTGTCTTTCATCTGGCAAGTGTCTTTCTGAAGTATTAAAAAGTAAATTGTTTTCCATCATTTATACTGCTCAAAAAAACCCCAACTTGCACATTTTCTCGCCATTCGGGGACTTGCATCACTAACAAAAGCACAAATTTGAAAGCTTTTTTATTTGTCTGCTTTACTGCCTGCATAAGAACTCCTCTGTAAGTCACTATGCAAAGATTCCTGAATATTACATGTGCAATGTCACCTGTTTTTGGAGAGACAGCAAAACTAGTCTTTTCCCCAAATGACATGTCATCCCTTCCCATACTGTTTGCTTTCCAAGGAGTCCAAAGCTCTTCACAGAAACTATAATGAGGCGAGTCTTGGGGTAACACTGTCCTGTAATCACCGTCCCCCTTTCATAGAGGGATGAAGAGAAGCCAAGGCAGTAACCAGCCAACAGTCCTCAGTGCCATGTCAAGCACAAATCTCATGTTGAAGAAATTGTGACCTACAGTCTTAGCCCTTAGATCACAATTTGTCTTTAAGGGCCAAGTTGCGAGAAGAAAACAAAAAAGATTGTGTTAGTATCTTCTGCAATGACTGCACTTCTTTGGGTTTTGAGACAGCCTCCTGAGGATCAGGGAAGGAGACTCTGTAACACAGATGAGGTCACAGATGTGTAACGGTGATGGTATTAAAAGAGCTGAATAGAACATGAGCAAGAGAGAAGGTCACAGCCTCAGAGAGCTTGAGATCAAAACGTAAGACACATGGAAAACATGACAGCGATTAGTCTTAAATATCAGAAAGGAGAAGGGGAGAGAATGAATCCATATTACAGTAATTTTACTGATCAGTTTTAAAATTGTGAGATAAATTGTACTTGTAATTTAAAAAAGATATTTATTTATTCCTGCTGGGAGGACCCAGTTCACAGTAGCTGTAAATGTGTTAGGACAGAAAAATCAAAGTGCTTAACTGCTGTGAGGCACTCTCCTCGTATCATAATGCCTTTTGAAGCAGTAATTCAGTGATTGATCAGAGGAGATCTAATTAACTATGTTATATAAAAAAAACCAACCATGGAGAAAGTTGTGATACTCTGAGTTTCACATTCATCAGAATCTTTGCTCTGCTGCTTGTCTGTGGGTGTTCTATGGAAAAGCCAAACCTTAATTCAATATATGACCTAAAAATAAACCTTAAAAGGTTCTTTTGTCTTTCTGTCTTGCCTTTCCCATATTATGTCTTTGTGTGCTTCTAGACATGCTAGGAAGTGCATAGACTGTATTTGTCACTAACACATTCAGCATTCAGTTAGATGCTTAACTCTAATGCTCACCCACATATCACCCATATGGGGGTGCAATTCAGATATGAACATTAACTGAATAAAGTATCTTCTCTTCTTGTTTTCCCTTTTTCCATTGTGCTTTCCAGCACCCCATGTCTGCAGAGGCTAGGCAAGCTCAGGCTCATCAGGAATGACATTTATGAACGTTTAGTGCAGCTTCAGTTTGAGTTCACTGTCAGCTTCTCCCCTGGGGTGTGTGAGAGCAGCGTGACCTGCGATGTGACAAATGAGAAATGTGACAAACATGAAGCCAAAAATTATTCATTGGAATTGCTGAATACTTTGACATGCTGTTGTAAAAGGATACAGAGTCTGTGTGTGTGTTTTGCTTACTTGGCAGCCTTTCATCTTAGATGCAGAGGATTTGATAAAACTCTAGAGCAATTCAGGCTCTCCAGCAGAGCTCTGTTTGGCTGATTGCCCTTTCATACCTGTCATGCTTTGGACTGTGATTCTTCTCTCTTGGAGATCAGGTTATTTTATAAAGCTTCCAGACTTTTGCCTGACAAGAGCTTTTGAACCACATGAAATCAGCCCCATTGGGCAGGAAGAGAAGAGTCATCAAAAGTCTTACGTGCATTGTTTCAGTGCTGTGGGCCAGCTTGTGTTACCTCTCCACAAACCTGGGCATCTGCTTTCTTTCAGAAACACTTTACTATTAAGAGAACACCTTCATTGAAATTAATATAATTCTTGTCTATTTTAATCATCATCTTTTAGGCTAGTGTCAGATGTAGCCTTATGTGAAGAATTTAATTCAACTTTATATTTTCCCTCACTGGTTTGATTCAAAGACATTGCATAGGTAGATGAATATTGCTTCCCAGAATTCATGTTTAAGTGAAGAAATGTCAGCAAAGGCCAAAAGGGAGGGAAGCAACTACGTTCCAAAGCCTTATTGAATATTCTCCCAAAAGAGACTATTATGGGTGCCCGTGCCACACAGCCTGGCCAAAAGCCAGGAATGTCATTACTCGCTGGGTCAGTTTTGTGCTATTCAGTGCCAGTGACAGGTAAGGTACAGGCTATGTCAATTTACTCCACTTTTTAACTCCAAAACAGTAACCTATATACAAGTAACAAAAATATTTATGGACTTGCCCTTCAAGTGTTTTTGTTTGTTTGGTGTTTCAGAAGTTACTCTCTGAGAAAAGGAAGATGCTTCCACATAAAATGATACATCTGCAGAGCTTGTGAGATATTGTCTTGTTCTTCAGAGCACACCAACATCCCTCTCCTGTGCAGAAGCCTCCCCAGGAACTTGCTGTGGGCATGAGAGGTACGAGTGGGCTGCTGTGATTTCTATTGTACCTGCACATGTATCACCTTCTGTTGCTTCAGTTTTTCTCCCGATGACTTTACGTAACTGTCAGTAGTTAGTCCAAGAGCCCACCCCCAGCTGATGGTGGAAAAGGCTCAGAGGTGAAGGAGGTTATTTATGGGAATCATTTCCTCAACAGCTATAGAATTAGGTCTTACAGTTGGAATGAAAACCTGTAATAAAGGAATCTACATCTTTGGAAAACATTACATTCCTCTTTACTTACAATAATTGTAAGTGGAAAATCTATCGTTTGTGTTTCTATGAAATTACATATCTCTCTTTCAGACACCTGAAGACCCATTAGCACCTACATAATTTGTGTGTTGCTTTGTCTGTGAGAGAAAATGTCCTTTATTGGCCTATCTCAGAAATAGTGTCTCATCAATTGGGAATCAATTTAGAATTCTTTTAATTCAGCAGATCATTAGAATATATATGGCACTTCCAGGGAAAATCAAACCGTGTGGAAACAATAAAGACTGGCAGTTATGTCTGATCAACAGTAATAGTCCAGCATCTGGGGAAAAAATGATTATGTGTTTTTCTTCTGAAGCTTATCAGCATTTAACAAAACCGAGGTTTGTATTTTTAGCCAATTAAAAAAATTCCAATACTTGGGAGGGTTTTTTTATGGGGGGGTGTGTGTGTGCAGAACATAGTATGGGGGGAAAGTGAAAAGACAGCTGCAAAGACTTGCAGCAGATTCTGATTCTTTATTTTGTTTGACCTGATTTAGCAAGCTTCCTCTGTTGAAATATCATAGTCTATGTTGGGAATCATGTCAGGAAGCACAATATGTGCAGTGTGGGTGAGTGAGCTTGCATAAACTGTCAATGAAGATCAATTATAGGAATTATTGAATTACACATTAGATAAGAAGCAGATGACTTCTTTTTTGCATGCGAGTGTGGTATTAACTATTTTTGTCTAAATTAAACTGTAGCCATCTAGGCAGTGAAAATCTGTCACTGAGTGTCACGAGCTGTCCAGGCTTATTGATTATTTTTTTTCTTTACGATTGAAGTCCTGCAGTCTTGTGGTTTTGGCATGAAGCACTGTGCAGATGAAGCAAGAGAGCATCAGTCTACCAACAATGTATAATTTATATGCAGCTTGGGCAGAAGTGGCCCCTTAGAAAAGACTTGATGGGGATGGAAAGAAAAATGTTACTTAGCAGTTGTCATTTCCTGATGTGTTGGTACTCCTGATTTATGCTGTGGGGGTTGTGTACCCTCTTCCTCATACCACAGCTGGGCAGTTGACAACAGGGTGGTGACACAGGCTCATTTCTGCACCTTCATCATTTATAGATATCTTGTATCAGCTGCTTATTGGATCCTCTTGAATGTCAAGATGGTATTTTTGCCCCAAGAGGACATGTAAAGTGGCAAGACTGGTTCTAGAGTAGCCATCCTTTAGCAGACTCCACAGAGCTGCTGACACCACTGCCAGCACTGCAAGCCCGTGCCTCTGGCTCAGTTTGGGGCTGAAGAATCCCAGCTTGGCAAAAAAGAAAACCAGTAGGATTTGAAGAGCCCTTTTCAAGAGAAAAATAGCTGTTCTTATTCACAGGAATTAGATTATATGTCATCTTCTGATGCTGGGGTACTGAAAGGCAACAGAATGAAACCCAGGAGAAAATAGAGAGGACAGAGGCGCAGCAAACTATGTTTGCCTGGGTGCAAATACTCTTTTATTCCAGCATTGAAACCAGAAAACCTTCATTTCCTTCTATCTGTTCATGGTGGATTGAATTGATGCAGAACCCAGCCTCCTCTACTGCCCTTACTGCTGCCTTCTGGAGGATTTTACGTGGCAGCTGACGTTCTGCTTTAGAAAGCAAACAACTATTACCTAGCATAGACTTTTTTTGTTTTTTTCTAGGTCATTTTGAGGTTGGGTCTTGGGCTTTTTCTCATAACTGTTTGTTGTGAGAAGCTGACTACTTTCTGCTTTGTGTTTAAAAGTTGTAAGAATGCACTATGCCCCAACAAATCTGCCTCTCTTCCTTTTTTTCCCAAGAAAGTAGTTGCTATTAGCTGTTTACATCCACTGGCACAATTTGAAAATGCTACATCTGATCCACTTCAAAATTTCAGAGAATCAATGCACAAGACTCATTGCTCTGAGGAAAACTGGATAGCTGAGTGATGGGAAAAGCAGAAAGTAGGAAATACTCCACTGTGGTACTGATGTAATTCATTCAGTTAGAGAGGAATCTGAAATGGTAGCATAAACCCACCTTTTATTAAAAAGTGATTTTTAAAACTTTAAGTCCATCTGCAGTACTTTAAAAACACAGGAATAAAAGACAAGTAGCCTTAACCTTACCCCCTCCCCCCTTTTTTTTGTCTTTATAGAAAATATATATTCCACAAAACCTCTCTTGAATGGAGTTTCTGTTTCTCTTTGAAGACTTGTATTTTAGTACCCAGCCTATGGCTAAAAATGGCTAAATGCAGTTCCTTGGCAGACCGTGTTGCATCATTGCAACAACCTCCTACCAGGTTTGTTTGGGTTTTTTTGTCTGTTTGAGGAAGAATATCCTGGTTTTGTAGCCTTTTCACTGCAGGTAGCAAAGGAAAATTAAAATTTTAAGGAAAGAATGTGAGCCATGCCAATCCCCATCAGGAATGGTGAACAGAGCTCCAAAACCAGTTATTTGACCATGCAGGGACCTCCAGAGCAGCCAGACACTGTCATTTACTTCCTGTATGAACATGAAGTTACTTAACTGTTTGTCAGTGTTATCTCTTAATCACTTATTCATCACAATTCTTAACATGGAAAAGCTGTTTAAAAATCAGAATCCCACAATAGTCACTGCATAATATTTCTTGGCTTCCAAGCAAACAGTATAAAACTAATTCTAGAAGAATTAAATAAAGTAACGTGTAGGCTGTCATTGCTGAGTTCTTCAAGGCAGGAATGAGCACACCCACTCAGAGCAAGAACATCTGAAATCTGTAAAGTACCAAAATCGTGATTCCAAATTAAAAAATAGATAGGCAATCATACTGAAATTTTGTTTAGTCTTACCTGGAAGAGTCCTTCTACAGTAAAGCTGTCATTCTCTCATCTGATGCTTTTACTTACACTTGAACAAAGTGGTACTGTTGTTCCTTTTCCCCCTGCTCATTCTTGCCACTGTGCCTGTAAGGCTGCGGTGCACAGATTGTTGTTTACTGGGATTTTTGGAAAAAATCTTCAAAAGCAAAAAGATTGCATTTCTTTCAAGTTCAGTTATATGAAGAAGCCAAGTCTACCTCTGTATCTAATTCATCAGTTAGTAAAAAGTTGTTCTTTTTAAAAAGAACTTACGTAATTTTAACAGACTTTTTTTTTTTTTAATACTTAATTTTTGATGCTTCAGTCTGATAGTATTTGTTTTACTAAACTGTAGGGAAATGTGAGTGGTTTTATTTTGCTTCTGGATAACAAATCTTGGAACTCTGTAGCTACATCTGTCAGCCAACACTGGGCTGCAGGAAAGGACCTTATACTTCCCAGTGACTTTTACAGCAGAGGTGACTGGAGCAATTGCTCCAGTGTGTGGATGTGATATGAGCAGGCTCTTCCCAGCTGGACTGTAGTTTGCAACTGACATTGAACTGACATATTAAAACAACAACAAACAAAAATATGAAACATGCCTGTGTGAAAAAGGGCAATGTTTTCACTAAACCAGCAGAAAACTGATTTAATTGATGCTTTCCAGATGCCTGCCTGCCGGTTTGTTACAGAGCGTAGTTTCAGCATCAGTCTCACCTTATTTATTTCAGAAAACTCCACACAATAACTAGACCTGTTCTATCCAAAATCACAATGGTGTAGCAACATACGAGTATCTTTCAACGCCATCTAGCTAAACTCCTAAATTAACTCACGTTCACCTTTCTGGAAGTCAGCCAAAGAGATTTAAAGGTATGCATGGCTCTGCTACTCATCAATATTGGAGAGGGAGATGTCTGTCTGGCACGTCTCTCTTTCTGGCTGACCTCAGGGACAGAGATCAACTAAGAGCCTACTACTTATATTAAGACAGAATTAATCTTTTTGGGCACTTTCCCTTGATGATGGTCAGATTTCCAGTTTCCAAATATAGTGCATGGACTGCACTGAGTCCGAAATTCTTTCACCGCATACCTTTCAGGATACACAATGTTCTGCACCCCCACAGGAAGGTTGGCATTGTCAGCTTTCTAAATAGAATCCCAACACGTGGCATTGAAGAGCTGATCACCATCCCACAAGCAAGCAACTTACTGTTGTAGTAAACTGAAGGGTGACTTTCCTGTGGATTTGTTGATTTAAGGCAAGGGAAAAAAAAAAGTCTTCCTGTGAACGTTTAGATTTCATTTGTCCTAGGACCAAAAATAAATTAAATTCCAATAATAATTGTGCTCTCAAATTAATTTGATATCTTTATTATAGAGGTATCTTAGTTCATACCTTCTTTTGGAATCTAGGTAAAATATAATTTGATATGGCCACCTTTTATATGATTACTGTAGCTAAGCTCCGGAGTAATTGAGTATTTCCTCATATGCACCTTCCAGGTGATAAACTGCTCCTGTCCCATTCTAGGTTTTATCTTCTCAAGCAGAGTTCAACATTGCCTTCCTCCACACATCAAGGAAAACGTGCAAGTAGTTCTTTAGCTACATTTGAAACAAAACAATATGTTTATTAAAGTTGCTCAGATAGTTGATCAATTTGGCTTTAATTAAGGCACTGTCACTTGTTACTCTGCTACATATAATTCCCATTAAGTCATGACAAATTCAGTTTTCATCTGCTCCAGGAGATGTTAATCTGAACACATCAATATTCATGCATCTTGACAGACCATGAGGTTTAATAAATTGCTTTCTATAAAACAGTTTTTTGGTGGTATCAGGGGTGTTCCTGTGATAGCACAAAGGAAGCCTGAAGCGGAGATATATAACAGACCATTTGTGTTTCACTGCATCTAAAAGTTAATCCATTATTTCTCCAGAAAGTAACGAGCTATTTGGTTTAGGATAAATATTAAAAGAAAAAAAATGTGGAAGATAATAAGCCTTAAAAAAAAGCTTCACTTTTCATGTGGTTAAATGCTCAGTTCACAACACAAAAAAGATTGTTAGTGGCCCAATTCAGCTACCATTTCATTTTGGTCACACCAGAAATTTTGCATGATTATGTTTTGGCTTGCAGAGAAATTCAACGTGTGGCTGTATGTTAGGAGAGTTTGGGAGGAGACCGTAGGCAGTCACTGAACAGTGTGTGCTGGAATGAGGAATCCTCAGGACTGGGGTTAGGTCTGAAGAGCATTGCATGTGTCTGTTGGAATTTTTATGAAAAATTAAAAAGCTAGATAATGGCTCTGTATCTAATAGGAAGGCTACCATGTGTGCTTAAACACTATTTGAATGGATTTTACTTCTGTAGACGGAAAGAAAACAATGTATAAAAACCCCAATCCGGTGAACATTAGCACTTGCATGATATTATCATTAGCATATTGCAAGTACAAACAAAAAAGGCCTTTAGTATTTCAAACAAAATAACCTTGAAGAATACTATCAGACGTAGCTCAGTACCTGACTTCTAGTGAAAGGCCGTGGAAGAAACACCTACTAGCCATTTAGGTCTTTTAAAGTTTCATTTGCTCTCTGCTTACCCTAGGAGAATGGTTGCAGAGTGGTCTTTTCCCAAAAATTCTAATGAGGAACATAAAAATATTGCAGAAGGAAAGACAATATAATTGTTTTCTTGGTGATTATTTCTCTTTGCTCTCGTATCTTTCTCTGAAAATGAATTACTTACCTCTTCCACAACTGCTGCTTCCGAGGGTGTGCTGTGCAAATATTTCTATCCCCGTAGTGTACGTGACTATTACATCTAAGGGGGATGTGTTGTGATAATTTGTGAGAAGAAAATGGAAAAAATGTGCCTAGGATCTAAGGATTATTTAGGTCTGAATAAGCAATAGTGAAAGCTGCTATTAGGGAGGGTTTGTGATAGTGTTCAAATCAGTCAAGTTTAGCCCTTTATTTTGATACAGAAAGTGGTAACCCAGCGATGATCGGGGGGGGGGGGGAAATAGAATAGCTCAGTTTATTACCAGATCTTTTAAATACTGATGAGTTAGAGAAAGGAACATAGCTGGTAAGGGATAATTATTTTTTGCTTGTTTTCATATGCATATCAATCAGCTATAGTTGCAGCCAGCCTTAGCATACAACAAAAGAGTCACTAAGTTCACTTTACATTCACTTTACTTTCACATTCACTTAGACCTCCACAGCAGCCAGGTCTAAAGATTGTTCCAGGGACAAGCAACCTTTGGAACATTGTCACCTTGGTGCACTGTACAACAGCATGAGGAAGGAGAATTTTGGCCAGGGAAATAAAGGGAACCTCCTATTCCTAGAATAAAAAACCTGCCAAAAAGGCAGATGTCAAAACATGCTGAGCACCATATTGGGACCTGTTTAGGGAAGATGACAGAGCTATTATCTTCTGTTATGTTTTTGAATGACCTATTAATTTAATAGTAGGGAATAAGCCCTTGTTTTGTACAATTGCAGGTCTGCTGATGATCCTTGAAGTTGAGTGAGGTTATCCCCAGGAGCAGCTGTCGAGATCAAGAAGTCATATATAACTTGACCATTATGAAGACAAAGAACTAATGGACTGTGATTGTTCTTGATAAAAACATCAGAAGGATGAAGGAATCAGCATTTCCACTCTGAAGATTTCAGATCACCGATATAAACAGAAAACAAATACATGTTCTTCTGAAAAGGTATTTATTTTTTTTTACCTGAGACATCAGAAATGGGTACTGAGATTTTATCACTGAAACTGCAGTTTTACTCTCTCTACTCCATCTGCCACTGCAGCTTATTTTCTTGATGTTTGATAACAGCTCTGTTATCAAAGAGCTGTATTTTTATTCTGCCATTTCATTTTGCTGGGAGACATTCTTGTTTACGTGAGTCTTTTACACAGCAACAAAGAAGTAGTAGTAAATGATCTTCTACCACCTGACTGCTTCTATGAAAATAGGTATTTAAGGGTCTTCTTAAAGGGAACTTGAGCCCTCACCTACATTATGAGGAAAACTGTATCTGTCCCAGACAACATTGTTAACAGCCAGGTTCCTTGCTTGCAAGCATTCAACAGTATGCAAACAAAGAAATCTTTATTTGGAAAAAGTAAGTTATAAGCATGAAAATCATAGCAACTAAAATACCATTGCTGATGTGTCTGGAGAGGGCTGTTAACCAACTGAGGCGAACTTGTTAGCCAAGCAGTTTACCTGGCTGGGCAAATGTGGCGTGTTGTGTGGGAGACCCAGAGCTGATGTTTGTATTGTTGAAGGGAGAGGGAAGAATGAAATGGATGAGATGAAACCTTTAATGACCCATCTCCTCATCCAGTCTGTGCATCAGCTGTTCTACACCGTCCTGCAGGGAAGGCGGAAAGAGAACCAGCCACTCCTTGTTACTTGAACACAATATGGAAATGAGCTGTCAGCAGGAGGACCCAGCTCTTCTGCTTCCCGTTTGCTAAATCTCATGAGCAGATATGGTCACTTCCCAAGTGGCAGTAGAAACACTGTGGATATTTAACAGTAATTTTGGCAGTTAAAAGCGAGGGGCTAACGGCATTTGCACAGAAGGAACGCTGGAGAAAGGGAAAGGCAGTGAGGCCTGAAGTGCTCTCTCCTCTTTGTTTGTATGGCAGGTAGTAAGACTTGTCCAAAAGACTACCCCTGGACGTGACAGGGTTCCAAATGTCAGGGCGGGATCTGGTATTCTACTGGAATGCACTAGCATGAAAACTGACCAGTTTACATCAAAGAAGCATCTTTTTAAGAGCTGATCTCCTGTGCCATGCAGTTGTGGATGAGACATAGACAATGGCAGTGTGCTGACCGGAATCCAAAAAGCAAATTGACAGTGCAGGTGGTGGACAAAAAATGATTTAAAAATCTCCTTCAGGTTTAGTAACTTGAAATAAACCCAGATACGTAAGTTTGAGACAAGAAATACACAGAAAATATGCCAGTGTTTCAGAGGTGGACTGAAAGATGTGGGAGGAAGCACAAATCTATAAAATTATTTGTATAAAGTCATAATATAATAACCCCATCAGTGCATTAGTTGATCAGCTTAATGCCAATCTAGTATAAGCATAATTAAAATGATTGCTGGATAGCAAAACATCTTGGTTTGTGTCACTACACAGCAACACGATTATTTTTAACGAACCCCTTCACCTAGATTTCTGTTACCAGCTTAAATCCTGCCAAGACACTGTGTAACAATGAACTGTATCTTGAAACGGCACCGTGTTTTGCATAACTGTGATGTTTGCAGATAGCATCAATGCTTCATGCAGATGTTCTCCGCTGACATCACTGCACTGATCCTTTGTTAAACAAGGTCATGCTGCATTCCACTTCGCATTTTGATGGATGGCACGTAGGCACTTTGGAGGGGATGCCGAGCCGGATCGTTTTCACCAGTGCTTCACTTGAAAGCTAATTACCCTACACGTGACTAAAATGACCACAAATAGAATGAGGGGGGAAAAAAAACACCAACCAACCAACCAACCAACAAAAAAAACCCCAAACCCAAAAAAGGGGCATAGAAGTCAAATAAGTATTTTACAGATTAAAATTTAAAGCTGCTGAAAACATTTTTATTTCCCCTCTGGCTGCCCTACCTGGCACTTGGCTGCTGCCAACTGTGACGTCTAGTCTACAGCTGAGCCAGCTCCAGTCGGAGCTGTTCAGAATGAGTCATTTTGGCCTTTTAAGATTTGGCAAAAGAGAAAAAAAAAAAAAACCCAAACCAAAGAAGAGGTAAAATACAGGAAAAGTGGTGTACGCTTTACGGGAACCACCCCCGAGAGCCGAGCGGCACCCCAGCGACAGCCGCGACGCGACCCAGCCCGTGCCGGGTGAAAGCTGCGGGGACCCTCCCGACCCCCCCTTCTCCGCCTCGGCCGAGCCAGGGCGGCCCCTCGCCGGCTCCCACCAAGCCCCGAGGGAGCGGGGGAAGCCCCGCGCCTGCCGGCCGGCCCGTCCAGGGCAGGCAGCCAGCCCAGACCGCCAACCTGACGGTTGAAACCGTTGAGTACCCGCCCCGCCCCCCTCGGGCCTGACGCGCCGCTGACGTCCCCGGGGACCGCGGGCCCGCCTCCAGCGAGGCTTCGGCTCGTGACGGCGGCGCTTCCGCCAGGCGGGCCGCGGGATTGGCCGAGGCCGAGGTGCTTGGCGCGACGTCAGCGGAAGTGATGGCGGCCGGGAAACGCCCTTGGCTGCGTTCAAACCTGGCTGGCGGCAAAGCGGGGCGCGCGGGGCTCCCTCAGGGCTGCTGTCCCCTCGCAGCCCTCCCCGAACGCACCTCGGTCGCGCTGGCCCTCCGGGGGCCCTCCCGCTTCTTTGGTTTAATGCGTTTTGTCTCCGAGGAGGTACAAATACCGCTCAGATTATAATACTATATCCTCCTCAGTTATTTATTTTATTTATTTTGGTTTTTTTAAAATAATTTAAAGTTCCCTATTCTTTCACCCCCTGCCTGAAAGCCCTTCTCTTTTTTTTTTTTTTCCAGGTGATCTTTTGTACAAGGTAATCTGTAAAGATGTTGAAGTTTAAATGCGGTGCCCGAAACCCAGCGGAGGCCGGGCCGATGGAGCCCATCACCAGCCGCATTTCCCGGCTAAATCTGCTCTTTCAGGTAAAGAGATAACACGGATCAGCTAATCCCAGGCTATTTCATCCCTGTGTCAAAATATAGTTTTGCTTGTTTGTGTGGATAGTCAAAGTGCCTGTGTGGCTCTTAGGAGGAAGGGGTGAAAGAAGGAGGTAACTTGTTGGAGTTGAAAGTGTGTATCTAGCTTGAACTAAGCTGGGTGGATAGCAGCTGATCTTATGTTCATGTGCATCTGTGTTGTAGCCTGAGTGGATTTTCCCATGTAAAGGTGGAACGCTGCGTGCTGTGTTCTGTAACTGCGGTTTTTTCATGGGTGATGTAGCTGAGGATTTGTCATGAGATAAATTTACATGACCAGCTGCTATTGGATCATCTGAGCTTCAACAGCTTTTCCTTCTAGAGCTAATATTGATACTGATCTTTTAAACTATTGTAGCATGAGAAAAACCCACATGGTGCAATGTCAAGGAAAAAAAGCCAGTCGGATTGGAGACGGCAGTAGGATGTCAATAGTTTCAAGAAAGCTGTGATTTGAACTTTAACAATCTTTGAAGGATTGCTTTGTCTAAAATACCTGTAACAGCTATTACAGATAGACATAGTGAGTTATTTACCTCATAGTGATATATTTACCTCACACTTCTGTATCATTTGTCTAATTTTTGAAGTAGTGATTTTTAAATGGATAATGTATAATCTGCTCTATACATATGTTATTGATTTGAGGCTTTTCATTGTTGTCTGAGACTCCATCTGCTGTTGCTTCTTTTTTTTTTCCAGGGGAAGCCACTCTTTGTGACTCAACAGCAGATGTCTCCTCTCTCCCGAGAAGGCATCCTTGATTCTTTATTCGTTCTCTTTGAAGAATGCAGAAACCCCGCTTTAATGAAAATTAAACATGTTGGCAACTTTGTCAAGAAATGTAAGTTTGCTTAGACTAATTTTCAGTTGTCATTTTAAAAGACATTTCCTAAGAATCTAAATGTTTAAATGATGCTTTAGTTGCTTTGGTTCATTTATGATTGTGAACGAGGACTTTGAGCATCTGACTTTTTGTGGGCAGAGGCTCAGCGTTGCAAAAGGGATTTTTGGCAATCTTAGTGAGGCTTTGTTCAGGTCTAAAAAAGTGAAATGCAAGTGGCTTTTGAAGTGCTGTGACTTGAACGTGCATCCTCTTAGGCTGTACTGTATTTATAGTTGAGGAGACACTGTCTTCAAAAGTGTCTGAGTGCTGTGTGCAGCAAAGCTCCGAGCACTCACAATAGAATGCTGTCAGAAGTTGGCAGCAGGACAGTGGCTAGGGGTATGAGGGGAAAAAAAATATAGAAAAGAACTTGGTAATCCTTGGCTCTTTCAGCTTGAAGTAATCTTTTGGATTCCATGTGCTATCTGAATTTTGCATGTGTGACTTGTAAATAGTAATTCTGTGCTTCAGAAATATAATTTCTGACAGAGTAAGTATTTTCCTGATAATGTGTTTAGATTCTTTTTGGGGGGGGGGGAAAAAAAAGGCTCATCAATTTTTCTCTTACAATATACCAGAAAGGCTTTTGATAAAAGTAACTTATCATGCCTTCTCTAATAGTTCTATCCAACGGTTTCTAGATATTATTAGTGGAGAGTCATTTTCTGCTAGTCTGAAGAATTTTTAGAACAATCAAGCATGAGCAATTGCTCATCACAGCGCATGCTGGTTGAAACTCAAGGGAAAGCTTGAACTGAAGATCTGAAATAAATGTCTGCAGTTATTTGTTAGACAATAGACTAGTGCCTCCCACAGGCAGAGGGGAAAAGCCTGCCACTTGACTTGGAGAGCTCGGCTAGGTAAAGCCCTTGTATTTGGAGAATACACTCCGTGTTGGTAAAGGATGGTTGGAAAGAAATTAGAAACAAAAGAGGCTATCAGCCTATGATGTTATGAATGGGACAGAATTATGGTTGCTATGGGAACTGTCTTAATGTTTCCTGATTCTTTTGTATGTACCATATTTCAGACTTAACTATGCATTAATAGTCTTTTTCTAGTTCTTATGCATACTGGGTTTTTTTAAGAAGCATATTCTGGAATGATTTAACATTTCTTGAGAGCTTGGAACTAAATGTTGCTTGATTTTTGTTTTGTTTTATTTTATCCCTATTTTTGATGTTGTATGTGTTATGAAATGCCAGTTGGCTAATGTGAAAATAAGTATCTTATTTTTATAGATGCAGAGACTATAGCTGAACTAAGGGAGCTGCAACCCAGTGTGAAGGATTTTGAAGTAAAGAGTGTGGTTGGCTGTGGTCACTTTGCAGATGTAAAAGTAGTAAGAGAGAAAGCTACTGGTGATATATATGCTATGAAGGTGATGAGCAAGGAGTCCTTGCTGGCGCAGGAGCACGTATGTATATATTTCTGCTATGACAGTGGAATGATGAATTACAATTTGCAGAACATTTCCTTTTTGTTGCTGGTATTAAGTTAAAAGTGTGTCTTGTAGGATGATCCTTCTTATTTCAATGAAGTAATGTATTTGTATGTAGTTCTGCTGTCTTTTAAAAGCCATCATTGTAGATGATGAATCTACTGGGTGAGGTGCCATCCAAACTAAAAATGGCCCTTGTTCTAAAGAGCTTACCATTTAATTGTAAGACAAGAGAAAACAGATGATGAAAATACTGGGTCAATATTGATCAGCTTGATTATGGCTTGAATTTTCAGGCAATCTATTCATTAAGGTGGGTTTCCTTTTTATTTTCAAGAGCCACGTAGAATGTCAAGAGTGGGTGTGAAGGCAAACTGTGGTGACTGGATTTTTATGCAGAGCCTCTCACTTGCTTGAGAAATGTGTTACTTGAAAACTTAAAAAAGGGATAATGAAGGTTGTTACAGTTTGGTGAGAAAGCAAAGTTAATCTTTCACTGACATGAGATGACAAGTAGGACAGAGATACTCCATGAAAGACCCTATGAATTTCCACAGTGATGTCTGTATCAGTTGTTCCCAGTATATGGTGCAGTGTGGTTGCTCCTGAGATCCCTTAGCATTGAAGATAAGCTAGAATTGCTCTTGTTATGGCATTGGTTGACAAGAAAGCAAAGTATGATACTACCCTCAAGATGACACTTGCTCAGTCTTGTTGAGTGTGGGTCAGTGAAAGCAGGCAGTGTGGATCTAAATGAACTTGCAGTATCTCTGTAATGAAATTATTTTCTTATTGTCTGGCTGCACATCTGAATAATTAAATAGTTGCTAGAGGATGATTTCAAGACAGCCTTCTATTTTAATACCTTACAATGAATTTAGGACTGAATTAGCTGTAAGATGCTACCCCATAATTGCTCTTAGCTTCTTTTCTGCTTGTCTTATTCTTTTGAGATTAGTTTTGTTTTATTAGGGCCAATCCAGGTGAGGTCAACCACTATTTCACTCCAGGCTGGTAAATGCTTCACCAGTTTGAAAGGGAAGCTGGCCTTTGCTGCAGGGGCTATTCAGTTGAAAGCAAGAAGGTGGGAGAGGAACAGAAAACATAAAGGAGTAGAACGGCTTTTTTAAAGTTGCACATCACAAGGAAATAGCATTTCATATTTTCTGTGCCTTTGGCGTGTACTCAAATCTTTCTAAAATGAGGGGACTCTAATGTGTTCTAACTCATTTTCATCATGATAAAACTGAACACTTCCTTGTTTTGTAGGTGTCATTCTTTGAGGAAGAACGCAGTATATTATCTCAGAGCACAAGTCCCTGGATTCCACAGTTACAATATGCATTTCAAGACAAGAAAAATCTCTACTTGGTAATGCCTAGTCTTTGTTTCTTTTCTCCTCTAACACTATTGCTGTTGTTACATTGAAGGGCAATGTGGTGATTGAAATGTGCTCATCTTCCTCAGTTTTCCCACATTAGATGTCACTGCTTGATATGTGCCCAGTGTAAAATAGAGAAGCTGAATGCAATACCTTTTGTATACATGAACTATATCTATTCCTTTTCAATTGTGTGTAGGTTATGGAGTATCAGCCTGGAGGGGACTTGCTGTCACTCTTAAATCGATATGAGGACCAACTAGATGAGAGCATGGTGCAGTTTTATCTTGCAGAGTTGGTTTTGGCCATTCACAGTGTCCATCAGATAGGTTATGTGCACCGGTACGTAAAGACGACTGCATTGCACATAGTGCTTGATCAACATCACTCCAGGAAAAAGTGTTCTGGAACGAGGCATTCTTGTTGTTTGGGGTTTGTTTGTTTGGTTTGGTTTGTTTTGGGTTTTTTTGGTGTTTTGTTTGTTCATTTGTGTTTGTTGTGGGTTTTTTTGTTTTGTTTTGGGTTTTTGTTTTTTTTTTTGGTGTGTGGGTTTTTTGTTTTCTTTATATTCTGTCCTCTTTCAGGACAGTATTTCACATGCTGTATTAGAAGATAAAATTAAAAAATTAATCAGGCTCCAACTATAATTGTAGCTAAAGGCATTAACTTTGATGTAAAGTTCAAACTAATATCAAGAAAGGATTGTTACTTATATTTTCCGGAGGCTTAGGAGAAAGAAGCCTTAATGTTGCACTATAAAAAATTTAAATCTTTTCCAGAGATTGTTGCTTTTAACACCAAGTAGTACAGGCAATTAGTGTCACTGTTAAAACTTTCTGTGTGCTGATTGGTATATGGGGTGGTATAGGATGCTGGAGTAGTTAAATACAATGGAATTTTCTGAAGATCTTCTCAAGACTTGCAGGCTGTTACTCTATGCACTTTCAGATCATATTGGTGTTTAATAAATATATTCAATTCTGAAGCTTTGGAAATGTTAGGAAGTATTTTATGTTTGAAGCAGCTGTAGCAGCTGCACTTGGAGCACAGACTGTGGCTTTCTAATGCAAGGTAGCTGCCTGGATTTGGAAGATGTACAGAAAAAGTTGTGAGGAAATTTGGGAAGAAAGCTACAGAATACTTCACTGTAACTCAGTTACAATGTAGTCAAGGTGCAAAACCACCTTCTCTTTCCATCTTCTGTCAATACTTATTAACATTCCATAAAATAAGGGGAACTTCTCTACTTTCATATTTGCTTGGAAACAGAACAGTCGGAAATAAGACTCTCACTTGTTCAGGTTTTATGCAAGTGAGCACGCAGCTGAGTGTAGCTGCAGAGGGATATCCTGTTACTGAATGTGACAGAGGGGTCACAGTATGGAAACACACTGACTGATTGCTTCTTGCTTACAGAGATATCAAACCAGAGAACGTTCTCATTGACCGAACGGGGCACGTTAAACTGGTGGACTTTGGGTCAGCTGCCAAAATGACAATAAACAAAACGGTAATAATGTGGATTTAAACTTTGTCTGTGTCAAAGTTTTGTTTGGATAGGCCAGTCAAAAAGGGAAAACTAACTATATCTGTTCCCTGTTCTTCTACCTTTCTTGTCCAATATGGTGTCTATTCATAAAGATATTTTTCCATTTATGAATGGCTTTTCAAACTTGAGCTCTAGTACCTATTGCAGCTCTCAGTAGATATATATTTGCATATTAAAACTTTAATACACAAGTAAGGTAAAGTTATGTCTACTTTCTCAAGGTCCTGCACTGCAATGCAAAATCATATTCTGGAGATTGTTACAACTGTTCAAGACTGAGCTTAAAGAAGGACATGGATTTATAATTGTTAATAATTGGACTGAAAAGTGTTTTTATTGTAACTAAGGTGGCAAAGCTTTGATGACCAGGGAGCTCTTGATTGCAGTGAGTCACATGCCAGTGTTCTGGGCTTTACTCACCAGAAAGCACTATATTCAAAGCTATGCATCAATTCTGTTTTTTAAGTTGCTCATAAATTTAGGAAGCTGCTTAAAATTTCAAGTGATAATTCAAAATTTAAATATATATAAGTGGAATCTGAAGTTCTTTGGCAGATTCCTGTCTTGTTTTACAATTCCTATTTATTTTGTAGCATTTTCTTAGTATTGTGACTCTTAATAGTTACTTTTCCCTGTTCTTCCACTTTCAGTGCTTCTCTGCATTGGATTTTTCCTTAAATTTTTTCTTCGTGTTACTTTTTCAGTCATCTTCAGGTTTTTGTGTTAGTCTGCCTGCTCTTTTGTTTCATTCTTTATGCCACTCAGTGCAAAAATGATAGCAGTTTTGGCTCCTGAATTATCTTTTTCTAAGCACTCTAAAAATTCAAATGCTAGTACTTTGCTGATCCCGAATGGAATGGAATGAGGGCAGGGAATATCTATGTCTAAATTTGACTATTTGTGAAATTTCAGTTATGATGTCCCTGTTTAGTACTAGTTGAAGCAGTAGTGCTAGAGTATCTATACTGCTCAAAACATCAGTGTTTGGTAATCCTCTGCTTTTGGAATGCTGCTTTTATACTTGAGCTGTTTATACTTTCTACCAACAGTTAGCTAATAATTTGATGCTTTTTGTACCAAATAGTTTGCTTTTTCTTTGTTTATCAGCAGTTTTCTTAACATTACATTTTTTTACTTAACAGCCTTGCCTAAAATTACTTAAAATTCACTCGGAGGGCTGAAAATTGTGTCTCATTTAAAAACTTTAAAAAAAATGAAAAAAGGAGAAAGATTTGTTTTATTACCAAGATCACAGTGAACAGCAAGTGCTCTAATTTCACCTGGTACATCCTTGCTTCTAGGTGAATTCCAGGCTACCTGTTGGCACACCTGACTACATGGCACCAGAAATGCTAACGGGGTTGAATGGGGATGGCAAAGCTTCTTATGGTCCAGAATGTGACTGGTGGTCTCTAGGAGTCATTGCCTATGAAATGATTTATGGAAGAACTCCATTCACTGAAGGGACTTCAGCAAAAACTTTCAATAACATCATGAACTTCCAGGTAAAGAGAACTCTGTTTGTGTTCTGGAGTAAAAAGGCTGTAACTAAGGATAATGTTTTTGCAGTTGAGAAAGGCAGAAGCTTATGGATGTTTCTTACTTTGTTCATAGAATATTTATAGAGTATATGCTTTATATTATTTGTATATATCTCTGTATTGTAGATATCAAGTTATTTTTTGTAACAGTTGTCTAAAAATAACCATCTGCAGTGCATGAATTGAAAAAGATATAGCTGCCCACCTTAGGCAACTATAATTAGCATTTCCAAAATAATCTAGAAAATGGATTGAAAGGATGAATTGCGGATTGATAAAGCTTCTGAATCTTACTGTTTCTGGATAGGAGTAGGCCAAGGGTTAGCTATGAATTGCTGCAGAAAGACTGGAGAATATTGAGGGTTTACATGATTAAAATAGGGTGTGAAATTTACTGTAAATAAATTTAAACCAATGCATATGAAGGGAAAAGTATCCCAACTTTAACCAGACATCAAATCAAAGTACCTAGCAGTAACTGTTACAAACAAGAAAAGGATACTTCATATACCTTATGAATAGGAGCTCTTTGCTGTGAGTTTGCAGCTACTGAGTCTTCATGTGCATTCAAAAAGTGACTAGAAAAATTCACAGAAGAGGAATCCATGGAGATCTGTCACATAGAAAGACATCATCCCTAGTTCATGAAAATCCGAAGCCACAAATTGGAAGTTTGAGAGAATTTTCTGGGGAAATGTCTTGTTTTACTCTTCCATTTGTGTATGTCATTGACCATTGCTCAGCATAAGATGGTGATCTGGGACAACCATTTGTCTGATTGGGAATGGTTGTTCCTGTGTTCTAATCTTTTCTGTGGTAAATGCATATAAAAGCTTTTTTTTTTTTTCTGGAAAAAATGTGCAATGCTGTTATTTGTGTGCTAAAAATATTTCTTGTTTTTGCCTGACGTAGAACAATGAAATGTAAACTGTTCTGAGACTGGTTTCCTACTGAGCAGAAATCTTTTTCTTTCTAATGCAGAGATTTCTGAAGTTCCCAGATGATGTGAAAGTTAGTAGTGAATTTCTTGATCTGATCCAGAGCCTGCTTTGTGGGCAGAAGGAGAGGCTGGGTTATGAGGAACTCTGCTGCCATCCTTTCTTTTCTAAAATTGACTGGAATAATATCCGCAATTGTAAGTAGAACAGTACTGTATTTATAAACAATTCCTCTTTCTTTGGGTAACATGAACATTTCTCCAATGTATTTAAGTGTGTTTGATCTGAATAATTATTCATAATGAAACAGGACTATGTCATGGAGCAGGTGTTTTCAATGGAACAGTTCATTTTGGGTTTTGGATCGAGTATGTTGTTATCACTCAGGTGAAAATTTGTAAGGTAAGGTGAAATTTAATACACTTCTATAGGAATTTCTGATGCAGTTTCCATATTACTGCAGGCACTAGACTGGAAAATCAAAATGGTCCTTTCCATTTCCTTTCTTAGATTAAAATGCGTAAGTATGTTCTTTCAGGACTTTTCCACCTCAATTTGCTTAATTTTGGCTTCATCTCATTAATTTTTTTCTTGTATCTTTAGCTTTCTCTCTTTCAACTTCATTTAACATTGGGTTTTTTTTTTGTTGTTGTTTTTTAGCTCTTGTAGATGATAAAATGTCAGTGGTCATAGAGGCATTGGAGCTTTTCCTCAAAGTTAATGTGGCTAATGTATGACTAATTTTTTTATTTTATTTTTTTTTGGTCAAAAATCTGTTCATTCCCATAGAAGTAGAATAAAAGCACCAAAGCAGATCATTTTCTATGCAGAAAATTATTATAATATGGAAGCAGTATCATTTAGTATTTGAAGTACTGAGGCACCAGCTCCATGGCAGAAGCAAATATTTCACAGATCATGAATGATCTATGTGTAAGTGCCTGACTTGTGTTGGATAGTATTTTAAATTATTTGGACTGTAAGATTATCTGGGGAATGAACATGTCTGCCTTATATTCTTTATCAAATATGCTGTAAGAGCAATGATTGTGCTCCATTTTCCATGATAAATTGCTAAGCCAGTGCTTCTACTTTTGATGACTATCTCAGCACTTCAGCTGTCAGCTCCACAGAATGTTTACTCACTTTTCTGTTGATTCATTAATTTTGAACTTGTAGAGCTGCTGTTCTGTTACATTCCATTGTTCCTCCCCTTTGAGACCCATAGAGCCTGGAGTCTTTTTCCTGATTTTAACATACATTTCCCAGACTTCAGCTCTCTGCCTTCTTTCTTCAGGGTCCTGCCTAAGCCACCAGTTTAATTTCTGAAAATATTGTACTGCATTTGTGCTGTATTAGCCCAGATCTGGGGGGGGGGGGGGGGGGGGGGGGGGGGGTGAAGATATGTTGTTTTTTTCCCTGGCAATTGTTTTGTGGGGTTCGTGGCACCTGCCCCACTTAAATTCGTTTGTTA
>WTSP01008140.1:0-16273 GCA_025331215.1 Actenoides lindsayi | reverse complement strand
TCCGACTGGTTTGGGTGGGAAGGGACCTTTCAAGGTGAGCTGGTGCAGCCCTCCTGCAGGGAGCAGGGCAGCTAGAGCAGGTGGCTCAGAGCCCCGGCCAACCTGAGCTGGGATGGTTCCAGAGATGGGGGTTTCACCATCTGCTTGTCCCCGGGTGGCTCTACACCCACCAGGTCTCTGGATCCCCTCCCAGCGAAGGCCGATGGAACCACAGTGATCCCACCGCCCCCTGGTCCTGCCTTCAGCCCTGCTGCACCTCACCAGCTCCCTGGCACCTGCTGGAACCAAGCCCAGCAGGACAGAGAGGCAGCTGCACTCTCCTCAGCCTTTGTGGTCTAACTTGGGGACACTGCAAGGACCTCCCCGGCATCTCAAGGGTATGAGGTGCCCATCCTCACCTGGCCCATATCCATGTTTGTTCAAACCTTGAGGACCCTTTCAAGGTCATTTTTAGCACACACAAGCTTTCTCCTGTCAGGCACCGGGCCCTGTCCCATCTTGGCATGTTCCAGATCTTGCAGATAGATCTCTGTGTAGATCTGGAGACCAGAGGAAAGTCGTCAGCTTGTGCCCAGTTGCAGGGTGGATGACAAAATGGTGTAAGTACAAACTACTGTCAGTCATCATGACATGTTCAGAGGTTGACCCACTTGGCCATAGGAGCGCACCCAAAGAAGGGCTGAGGCATCAAAATCCCTCTTCTTATGTCATTTCATCTTTCTCCAGTCCAGCCTGGCAGATGGACATCACTTGGCACCCAGTGACCACCTCCACACTGCACTTCTCAGCCACCTGCCTCAAGCTCAGAGGAAGTTAAACATCTCTGAAGAGCACGTATAGAAGTACTCCACTAGAGGAGGAGATTTCACTTCACTGAGCCTCATTTTATGAGGAGTTCTGTAATCCTGTTTAAATACAGGGAAATAAGAATTCATCTTTATTTTATTTAAAAATGGGATTTGAAGAAATCTTCACAATTCTTCTTTCATAGGAAATCGTCTCTAATGTGCACTCCTGCTTACAGGGGGCTGGAAATGGGCAAAATCGAGGCACTACAGAGGACACTTTTGATGCTCCTGAGTGGTTTAGGAGCATTAAAGTAATTAAATAGTCAAGCCAGGACTGCAAGGTGACTCAGCATCCTGTAAAACGTTGCCCAGAGGGACCTGGGGAAGTCCCTCAGCAGCTCAGAGCCAGGGCCAGGACCCGGCCCAGATTTCCTGGCTGCCAGGTAGCAACTTCACTCCCAGACCAGCCTTCACCAGTTTTGTCAGGCAATTACTTCTCCCTACGTGTTTCTCACCACAATTAACCAAGCAACACAAACGCTGCCTGGGAGAAGCGCTGCGGCTCGGAGAGGAGGCTGGAGGAGAATGACAAGTCCCCATGGGAAGGGGACCTGCCCACCCCTGGGACACCCCAGCACACTGTGCTGGCCCCGACGGGGACCTACCTGCACCGGGGTGCAGTGGGCCTGCCAGTGAAGCCTTGGGTCCCACAGGACCTCCAGTGCTGTATCGCATGTCCCTTTGGCCATCTCCTGCTTGCCCAGGGAGCAGAAGGAAGGTTTTCTCCAGGAGGCTCAGGACAGGAGGGTTGTCTTCTGCTGGTTCTGTCACTTCTTGGAGCCACAGAAGTGAAGCGCGCTTCCGTCAGCACCTTACTGCCTGCTGTGCTGAGCAAAGGGACAAAACCAGCTTGGACTGATTTGCTGGGTGGTGCTTTAGCTGGGCGGGTTCAAGACTATACAAGAGATGCTGTCATGTTTGGAAAGCCGGTGCCTCTTATTCAAGCAGCAGATGGGGCTGAGTGCAGGGCTCAGCTTGGGGTTTACGTGCCTGGAGCATGTCTGTGCTCCTTATTTTTTCCAGCTATGCTGAGGGAAGCTAATAAAGGTACTGGTGTCCCTGCAGCCTTTCACTGACCTGCTGCCAGCCACTTGGCCAGTCGCTGATTTATGCCACTGGGGCCAAACATGTGGCCTGGAAGGAGTGTGCTCTGCGTGGAGCAGGACTGAGAGTTGCAGCTCCTGTCTGGGGCCTCCCCTCTTCACCCCAGGGGATTTCCAGAAGGAGAAGCACTGAGGATGGGGAGGAAAATATCAGCGTACGCCAGCCAACCCCCATTCTGGTCATCTGCCAAGAGATTCGACAGAAAGTCCTACTGCATCTTTACTGGGAACGAGGTGAGTGAGCAGACAGGGCAGTGAGAGGGACGCAGGAAGGAGCAGGCTCTGAACTTCCCCCATGACCATCCACAATTGATTACCAGCACCCCTGGGAGAGGATAACACTCCTCTGAGCCAAAGGGTAGGCTCTCCTCACCAGCTTCAGCCAGCTAAACATCAGGGGTGTCCTCTGAAGGGAGCAGCACTGCAGCAGAAGTCCCATGTCAGGTGGCGGTCTGTGATCAAAGGGCAGACTGACCTCAGGAGGTGCTTCTCTCTCCCCCTTGGTTATCAAGGAAACCCGGGCCCCTTGGCCAGATACCCATCCTTTAGAAAGGACGCGAGTCCCTCTCTGGGTGCTGCTGTTCTTGCCCAGAACAAACAGTGAATAAAAGCCCACGGCCCAAGGTGCTGCCTGGTGAAGGGAAAGGTGCCCCTGCGTACAGCAGCACGCTGAGCACCCACCGCTGAGCTCGCGCTGCTCGCAGGCAGGTGAGCTTGGCTGGTGCTGAGCACGAGGGGCAGGAGCTCAGCAGCCACCGTGGTATCTCTGCCTCCATCCCATCCTCAAGTCTTTGCCCTTTTCAGAAAAGCCTGCCCATTAGTTTTGCTCTGCATTCAGCTCCAAGCAAGTGGGTGAGGGCAGCTGGGTTTGAATTCTTTTAGGTGCCAAGAGCTCCTTGTATCCTCCCAGAAAGTCATAGTCTGCTGCTTGAAAGCCAGTTTCTCCTCTAGCAACAGCACATTGCAGCACCAGTGCAGGAAGGTGCCCTCCCCTTAGCACCTGTACTTGGAGCTGTATTCATCCTGGCAGCTTCCCCACAGAGAACCAGAACAAAGTGTAAAGGACTCAAAGCAGACAGGGAAAGCTTTAGACTAAACTAGTCCACCTTGGCTAGGGATGAGGAGCAGCCTTCCACATGGCTCCTCTCCTTTATCCTGCTGAGTGGGGAACAGGCAATGTGCAAGAGGTCAAGGATGAAGAAATCTTTGTAATTGCTGGGGAACTTGCCAGATTACCTTTCAGGGGGGAGGTCGTGACACGGTGGCCCTTGGCTAGAGCCAGCAGTAGCTGACTGGTGAGCATGCTCGAGCTCATCTACTCCTTTGTGGACTGCTGTGATGAGAAGAACTGTTGATGAAGGGAACTGGCCGGGCTAACAGAGATGAGTACCTGCTCCTCCCTCCCCTGCAATATAGGCCAGGTTTAGTTAAGGTTTGCCACGACGAGCGGCACCGGTGCTGCCGTGATCCACAGCCCAGGAAAGTGGGGAGACATTTGTGCTCCCCCACCATGCAGGAGGAGTGGGAGGGTTGAAGAACCCCTGGCCCTCAGGGCATTTCACAGGGGCTAAGGCGGGTGGTGGTGTACCTTGTGAAATGCAGTTCGCTGTCGAGCTAGGGGAGGCAGCCTGGGAAGGAACTGGGAGGTGGATGGATGGACTGCCTGGACTCATTCCCAGTGCTGGCACTGAGCTGCTCAGCAGCCATGAACAAAACTTCTCAGGCTGTGCCTTGGTCTAGCCACCTGAGGAAGGCAGACAATAAGGCTCACTTTCACTGCACAGGGCTTTGAAATCACCCGTGTGCCAACCCTGTGAAGCAGTTAGGAACTGTACTAATGAGACCTTGGGGTAGCCCCCGCTCTCACCTTTGCTTGTGGCCGAGATTAGCAAACTGCTACGGGAGCACGAGGGGCTGACAGCTCTGCAAAGGTCTTTGTCTCCAGAGAGTAGTTAGAAATCAGTCTTGGCCGAATATAACTCAGAAGCTTTCAGCAGGGCAACCAGAAGCGGGCTATCCTGTGAGGGAGGAGGCATAATGGAATCCAGCTCCCCACACTGACCAGCTCTGGTGATCTTGCAGTTCCAGCAGCAATAGAGATCTGAACAGCAAGCAGGACTTGGAATTCAAACACATCTCTCTGATCCAACAGCACCAGCTCCAAAACCACTTTTCAAGTTACAGCTATGCTTTTAAGGGAATAGCCAGGCTTTCCAGAGCTCTGTTCACCTCCACACTCATTAAGACTAATGAGATTAATCCAGACAATTATTTGAGCCCAATGAATCGTATCCTCTTTCCACAGCCAGCGGCTCAAGCCTGTTGCTAAAAACAACTGGAGGGATTCAATTTGTGCTCCACATTGTCCAGATACCTTTGAAAAAAGTCACCATTTTCCAAACAGAAAGAAGCAGGTGCTGGGAAGCCCAAATCAGTGAGTAGATGGCAGATGTGCCAGCAGAGGAGATGGGTTAGATGAAAACAGTGTGCTGACACGCAAACCACGAGATAAGAAACAAGTCAAGTCTTGTTCTGTGGCAATAAAATGCTCTTAGACAACCAGCAGCCTGACTTTTCTGTTGAGCAATTCATTATTTCCACAGTGGCCTTTACAAAAGCAACACGCTTGAGAAGAGGATGCCAGACACTGCACGTCCCCAGAAGGCAGGTCTGCTGGCACACACAGCTCCTTCAGCAGTCAACTCTTCCTTCCAAAAAACACTGCTCAAAGAAGTTGCACGTACCTGTTACAAGCACGGTGGTGTTACTGCAGCTGAGGAACCCCAGGCCCACCAGTACAACTCAGCAGAGAGCTGAGCCTAAAAAAGCCCTGCTAGAGCAAATGCCTTCAGCAACTACCTGTGTTCCTGTCCCATGCCACCTTTAAAGAGCAAGGCTCTTTATCACAGCTTCACTTGAATTAACAATGCAAATATTTACAAGCAGCTGGAGGGAATTAGGGGGAATTTAGTGTTGTTATTCCAAATTTTGTAGGGTATTGAAATCCAGAGGTAACAGAGAAAGTGAAATGAAGAGTGAGCCATGTCAGTGGTAACAAAGGATGGCATTAAATTGTACTGGGAGTACACCGGTTCACTTAGAGTTAACCTTTATGAAATCTCAGTGTTTAGACCAGACTGGAATAATTAAATCTAGGTATAATCACATGTTAGTTGTGGCTGATTAAATATACTGATTAATCTGCAATTATCCTTTGGTGGGGAGATAACTGAACACAGGTAAGACTGCAGCAGCTTAAGGAAATCCTGATTGTTCTTTTGGAGATGCAAGCAAAGAAGAGAGGTCTCTGAAGGGCAACACCTGAGCAGCGAGGTGGGTGTGCAGGCTACAGAAATGCTGCCAGGCTGACAGGAGAGGATGGTGAAATGTGGCACAAATCAGGGCCAGCCCAGAGCATGATTAAAGGAACTCAGGGCTTTGGCACCCGAGCTGCAGTTTCAGTGGGTCTGAGACATTTGGAAGCTTGACTTCAGGAGAAAGCCTAGGAGCTTGTCTCTGGGAAGAGAGCTTTGGAAGAGAATGCACCAGCAGTGACCAGGGAGGGGCAGGAGTACCTCCCACTAAGCCTGCAGAGCTTGCTGTGGAGGCATTTTGTCAGGAAACAGAAGGTGTGGTTGTGAAGCAATTTGGGCTGGAGAATACTGAATCTTTGTCCTCACTTTGGTGGCTGTTCATTCAAACCAGGGATTAAATTTAGTAAGGTGACATGAGAAGAATGAAGTAGCTGTATCGATGGCTGCAGCACCTAAATCCAAAATGAAGTTTTGCTCTCCTTGGAGGAGGGGAGAGAATGAGGCAAAGGGAAGGGAAATCAAGATAATTTGCATTATGTGGCTACAAGAAATTAGTGGGGTGTAACTGAAGGGTGAGGGTGTTTGTTTTGTACAGGTGTGTCTTGGGGCAGAGGTAAGTGTAGACTCACAGACTTCAAAGACATTCCTCCACAGCTGTTTGCAGCACTGGGGTCCTCATCTGCCAACCACCTTGCAGTGCCTCTGGTCTGTCATCTGGGCAGCAGCTTTTCTCAGTCATTGCTGACCATCTGCAGCAATACAGCGAGCATGAGAAACGATGAGCAGGACTGTTGAAAAGTAAGTAATCGTTCATTAAAAGACACCACTTTGAAGAGATTGCTGGCTAGATCTTTATTTTAAACAGCCCGTACAACCGAAAATTAAGAGCAACAGCAATGATGTGTGTGCACGTGTGTGACTGATACAGTTACAGTACCCAATCACGTCATACAGAGTTGGACAATAAATTAAGGAGTGGGGGAAAAAAAAACAACAAACCCAAACAAATATAGTGCATACCTAAACATCATCAGTACATAAGTGAGAGGAACACAGCGCAAGTAAAAGTATTTGCATATCCTCTAGCTGTTTGGACACCGCCCTGTCAAAGCTACCCTGACCCACTCTTGCTCTGTGCAGACTTTCTTACAAGCATTGGGCTACATCGTAGCTTCACCCCAGGGAGAAGGAAAGGGCTCTTGGGCTGCTTCTCTCACAGGGGCAGCAGGGCAGGTTACACCCCAAGGATCGGCGTTTGCCTCCCCGTGCACCCCAAAAGCCTGGAGCAGTGCAGCAGATGCTCCCAGATCACCGACACAGCCCCAGCTCCTGCCCTGCAGGTGCCGTGGCTCGGGCAGCACCGTGGGCTCTGCGCTGGCTGCGTCTCCCCTGGGCAGGCTGCTCCTGCTACCAGCCCCCTGCACGGGATTTTAAGGGGCACCTTATTTGCACACAATTCGCCCAGCATGCACCACCGAGTAACAGGCCAAGCTTATTCTTGTTACTGCTTTATCATTGGTTTCATCTGGACTGAAAACATCCATCTATCAATAAATAAAATCATTGGTTTAGCACTCGGGGAAAAATTACAAAGCCTCCCACTGGTAACTGCTGACAAACAACTGTTACCCCTGACACAAGCCTCCAGAAAATTACTTTCTTTTCCCTCAAGCTTCGTAAGGTTTCAAGTAACAATGTTAAGTACTGCTTGGACAAGACACAGGGTTGGTTTGGAACCGTGTTTCTGGCTACAGAGTCAAAATATTTCCACACTTCCACACTTGACTGCCTGAAGTGAGTGACCGTGCCGTTCTCACCAGCGAGCAGCAGAAGGGGAACTGAACAGCACTTGCTGTTGATTTCCTCTCCAGGTGACTGAAACAGTCCTTTTACAAAGCCTATCAACCTAATCCAGCTAAAACAAAAAGCAAAAACGTCACTCGAGTCAGAACCAAAGGCTGTGTGCATCAAGATTCACAACAAGAAGAGGTCTTCTTCTCCACAGCCACGTGGTCTAACAAACCTCGTGTAAATAAAGCCTTGACTTCCTTCTCCTACCAGCCAGGACAGAACGGTCTGAAATAACCCACGTCTTTCTCCAACTGAGTATTTATAAGGCACTAAAATTAAGCAACAACCAAAACACCCCCAAAAACCAAACCCCCCAAAAATCCAAAGAAACTGACCCACAAGTAAAAACTGAAATTAAAGCTTGGCTCTATGAAATAGCAGCAATTTCTTCAGTAGTCTGTGAAGCCAGAACATTGATATTTTGGGGCAAAAACCCAATGCACTGTTAGCCAATTACAAAGGACCTAAAACCTACATCCACTTCATAATCAAAATCAGTACAAATCCGATAGGCACAAGTAAAAAGCATTTTCTTCGCACCTCAGCGCTCAGGTTTGAAACTGAAGCCACTGTCAGGGAGTTCAACCTGCTCTGCTGAGGTGGTCGTACAGTCGGACCCCGGCGGTACGGTACCACACGACGTCGTGGGGCCGGACAGCCGGAGCTGACGGTACCACCACTAAGCTGTCCTACAGGTTACCTACCAACTGGAGGCAAGTTGTTTTCACCTCGTGATGAATCTGACAACGCGTTCAGCTTTGGCACCTATTTCTGAGCCCTCCCTACCATTTTCAACAAAGAATGTTAACTGTAGCTCTAGTACACAGCTGGTGTAGCTCCAGTATCTTCATCCTTTCCAACTGTTTTTCTTATGCTTGGAAATAGGTGAGCTCACCTATGTCACTCCATTAGATACAAAGGCTAGCACTTGAGATTTCTTAAAAACAATCACTTGTGATTTGGGAAAAATCGGTTTTAAAACGTACAAAGAAATACTAAACATAAATTTATAAAGCAGGAGTTCATACCTTTAAACATCAACAAGAATGAGCTTATTTGGAGAGCGATAAAGCTTTTTTTTTTTTTTTTTTTTTTTTAAAGGATATACTGACTAGCTCTAGGTAAATTCATCTTTCCCTGATTGCTTGACTGGATCATCCAGGCTCAGTGCCTCGCAGCTTTGCAGATTTTGTCATACACTTCTGGAAAGGCATCCTTGCAATTCATTTGCTCCCTCAGCTTGTGGTACAGAGAACCATCAAACATATCCCAGAACTCCTCACGGGTCATATAGCAATCTGCATACAGCATCTGGAAACTGGAGAGGAAAAAGAAAGGGGAGGGGAGGGAGGGGAAGAAAAACAAACAGAAGGGAGCTTCAGTATTAATTGTGCCACAAAATTTGAAAGAGTGTTAAAAACAAAAAATCCAGAGCAAGCTACAAATAGCAAATATTGAACAGCAACAAAGAAACATTGAAAATGTTTTTAAACTGCTCACATGGATTAAGCCAAGACACTCAGACAGTTATGTTTTGTGGATTTAACACTACCATGATCTCTTTCCCAAGAGGAAATAACTTTTAACTCCGGAAAGAGCAGAATACTGCCACAGTCACTTTGGGGAAAGTGGGGAAAAAAAAAAGCCATTAAAACAACTGCTGCTTTTAAAATATGGTTCAGGACATTCCTTTAGCCATCCATGTATTGATACTATCATTAGTTCTGCTACTACAAAGAGGAAAGGAGAAGGACTAAAAATGTGTATAAAACAGGGGTTCATGTTTAGACATCCTAACCACGTGCAGCCAGATCTTCTGACACCTTGTATCCCAACAACTGCTATTCACAGAAACACAGATCTAGCAAGAACTTCAAGAGCTGCCCCAAACCAAGTCTGGCCTCTTGCACCGACAGCCACCCGTAACACACATTCTCCCTGACAAATACTTGTCTAGCTGCTTTTGGATGCTTATTTTCCTTGTTCTCCCATTCCTTTTAATTCCAGCTTCAAAAAAAAAAAGTAAGTATTTTTTCTGCATGTTTTCTTATCTCCCACAGAGGTCCTGTCGGGGTGTCTCACATTAGCCTGCTTTACAAAATGCATTCACAGATGTAGCAATAGCTTCTCTGGCTTTTTAAGGTCTCTTTAAACTGGACATAGAATACAAGTGGGAAGGCAAGAGCCTGCCAGATCAGACCGGGTCGAGAAGATAAATTTATAGTGTAAATGAAGCACTGTGTTAACAATGGACTATTTACAATAATAAATGAAATCCTTATTTAGCTGCAGCCTCCTCCTGACATTTGCACTGTGTCCTCTGGACTGCAGTGAGCATCAGAGTACAGCAGCAAACGCAAACTCTCACATAAAAGCTCTATTGTTGCGTGCGATTACCAAACTGCAAGATGAAGCATTTATCTATTGTTCATTTCCCACTGACAGGTAGAGGAGAGACAAAACTTTGTTGCTAAAGAGCTTTAAATTAAAAGCTTAATTTCGAGTTAATTAAAAGCAGCTTAAAAGTAACTTTTGGTTGCTTTGTTCTCTGGCAGATCACTTACTGCAGCTAAAGTCATTTACACTCCGCAAATCATCTCGAAGCAGACTCACCACTTTTAGGCAGCCACGTGGGACATAATCACTGTTAGACTGAGAAGAGGGTCGAAACAGAAATGTGGATAAAGGACACTGGTGGTGTAAAAACACTGTGTAGTTGTTTCTTGTTCCTGAGAAACAAGCCTGCGGCTGCTTCTCCGCTGACACTGGTACAGTGACTGAGGCTGGCACAGCCCCGTGGCAGATGGCAGGCACATACCTCACGCCTACTGCGGTCCAACGTGACGGGAATCGGGGCAGGGAAAAGGATGCGTTGGAAGCACAAATTGTGAGGGGGGGAAAGACTCCCAGCACCACGTAGCGACGGCAGGGGAAGAGTCAAGGCTGACCTCCCTGGCCAGGAGGCACCAGCTCAAGGACAGGGCAGAGCTGCACCGAGAGGCTGCAGGGAGCGGAACAGTCCCGAGGGCAGGCAGGGGCACTGTCCAAACGTTAATAGCCCGGGGGATTCCCAGAGAGACTGTGGCCAAAACAGCGCTTGCTTTGCCCCTGCAGGTCAGCGGTGGCCTTGCTGAGAGGTCACCAGCCCATGCCAACATTGCTTCTGGACAGCAGCTGGTTTCTGATCAGTCAGCACAGACCTGCTGAGCTCTTTCTGTGCCTGGCTGCGTGGATTTTGTTGCAGCAGAGACTCAAATCCTAGAGCAGCCCGGAGCTGAAAGGGTGCACAGGAGACCTGAAGCTACCCAGCTCCCAGATACACTGCTCAGGCCAGCGTGCTCGTTTGTTTGGTTTTGCAATCAAGTAATAAAAGTCATATTTAAATATCATACAATGAAAAATAGTAATTAAAATTAATGTTGCATTATTGAGCTTGTTATTGACGTAGGATTAAATAACTGTAATTAAACCATGTGGGTGTAAATTATATGGCACCATTATTGTTCTGAGGAGTGGGATCCTTACCCGTGCACACTTCTTACAAACTTCTCCATTTGCCTCATTGAAGCTCTGGCTTCAAATTGTTTCCTTTTGGGCTCTCCATAAGCTCCTATATCCACGTAGAGTTCTGCTTCATCTCCTTTTGGGTGGACCATACCAGGATTATTGGGCAATATGAAAGGACATAACCAAAGAGGGTACACCTGCAGAAGGAAGAAAACACTTCATAATTTATTTTTAATGAAGTAAACCTTGAAGCTCTCTCCTAAAAAAGGTGACAAAATGAAGAGTTAAGAAGACTTCTTTCCATTTTGGGATGGAAACTCACACAGCTCTTCCTTTCCAATTGTCTTGCTGTGGTTTTTAGCTGCACTGTCTTATGACCGTAACACAAATGGAGATGCTCAGAATATGTGCGGTGTCCTTCTAGAATTACATCTCCTCCCCCTTAAATATTTGAAATTAAGAAAAAAAGCCCATCCCTGATCCCAAAGCAACATCTGAGTACATGTTCTAAGTAAAAAAGATAATTAAGAGTTTTCTTTTCCAGGTCAGTCCAAAATTGAAACTGCCAAGTTTGCACTTCTTACACTAGCTAAATTAAATCCAGAAATAAAAGCAAGAAAGGGAAATGAATTCCCACAGGTGGGGATTAGTGAGACCACCAGTCAGTTCAGGTGAAAGAAAAATCAGTTTGAGTTTACTAGGTGATAAATCTTTTAGAAGTGTTTCCCTTCTGGTAAAGTTTGAATGTCTTTTTTATTTTTTTTTTTTTTTTTTTTCAGAAAGCTGTGTTCATTTTTTCTGCAGCCTCACATCACAGACTCACAAAGAACAGTACTCCCCAGGATTCAGTAATGACCTTCTACACCAGCAGATTGTTATGTCTGAAGATCAACAGTCACAGTTCTTATCACACACAGTCCAAGAGTCACTGCATTTTAAAAACAAGTGTGCTTACATTAAGGTCAACATGGAAGGTCTGGATGGATTTTTCAAGGCTCTTCATTGGCACCAACATGTCCTGCACAACGTGGTGTTGCTCGTACAGCTTTCGAATGGCTTCTCCTTGGGTGAGTTTTAATAATGAGATTTTTGGAGGAACCATCCAGCCAAACAGGTAACGGAAAATGGGGTTATTGCCAAAAGGAATGATATCCTTTAAAGAGGAAAGAAAAAACAGTTTTGACTTAAGAATGCGTAAGTGAACCAAAAGACAATAACCCAGAATCCTCAAAGCAATATTAAGACAGATTTTCAGTACATTTAACTGCTGATACTTTTGCTGAACTACTGTAATACAAACATGAACACACAGGTGAGGCCCAGGCTGAACTCAGCTACACAGCCCTGCCCTGAGCCTCCTCCAGTTACAACGATTGATTTTCACTCAGATGAATCACAACATACTCAGCCCCAAATACTTTCAGGGAGTGACATTCAGAGAACAGTAAGCTATTACCTTAAAACAGCTAAGGAAGGAGTGCACAAGCAGCTAAACTTACAGAACTCTTGCAAGAATAAACACACACAAGATCAGGTCTTAAAAGAATTTTAAAGGCGTAAAAATTTAAGTACTTCCTGCAAAGCCAACTCCCATTTAACTTCTCAGGGAGCTGAAAGGATCCAGGATCTCACTCCAGAGATTCAAAGTGTAGCAATGGGAATCTTTCAAAATGCCAAATGAAGTTTTATGTAAATGCAAATCACAATAATTGTATTTATGAGACCCAAAGTAATAACCTTGCTATATAATTAATATTCTGTGTTTAGACAGGGTAAATTTTCAGCTGTCATTTCACATTCATGTTTCTCCCACTGTTTGCCTTTGGAAATCCCTTAGCAGCTGTGAAATCTTAACACGAAAATATGTACTTAAGGTCTAAATCTGGAAAAGCACTACAACAGAAATTAGGAGGTTATGATATAATGGCTTATATATAAAGAACTGCCTTTGGATTTGTTTCAGCCAAACGCAGGACTCCTAAATTTTGCTGGTTTTTTCTGCCAGGAAAGACAAGCATGTTGCCAAAAGGAAGAAGTTCCATTGCACCTACACCGGGCCACAGCAAAGTACCTTCCTGCAGATTTTATTGTAATTTTGGAACTGGTCTTACCTGGAGCTCCCAGAAGATACTGCGTGTATGTCTATGGTAGTAATGTCTTGAGGGAATGTACTCTGTTCCAGTCCTGTCAGCTCTCAAATACTTCTCCACATGCTTAAAGAACCACGGCTTGTAGTAGTTGCCAATTCTGTTTATCTACAGGAAAACACGCGTTCATCAGCCAACACCAACACAGGCAACACTTACACCTTACCAGACTATGCTGAGTATGTCCCCAAACTCCTTTACTATGAAGAACCAATGTCACACCCTCTGTGACAGTCTGAATGAGACTATCACAAGAGATGCAGAGAGCCTTCGTTTCCCCACATGCATAGCTCCTTCTTACCTTTCTGGCTGCTAAGGTTTAATTTAACTAAGGGTTGCTAAGGATCACCTCTTACAAGCTAATCAAGAGACCATGAATGTGACAGAACTGGATTCCTGAAATACCAGTCTCTCAAGCCACCATTAATTCAGTGTCTCACTGTGGCAGAGGAGAAACATCCAGGCTGAGGGATGCAGCGAACAGTTCGTGCATCCCTCTTGTAAATGTCTCTGATGTGATTTACCAGAATTAACTGTATTAAAAGCTTGCTGGGAAAAGAGTTACTCTAATAACTGCAGCTGAAAACAGTACTGCTCTGTATATGAGAAAAGATACTTCTCTTCCTCCTTAGGTACTGCAGTGACAAGGCTGAAGAGTAAATTGTTTGCTAGAGTAATGAAAACAGGGGATCATTCTTTATCAGTTGAAGAGATTTTCAGTACAGACTCCGTTGTACTAACAAAGAGCTGCAATTTAAAATATTCTAACAGACAGATCTAGCTTTTACTCTTGTGTTAAGAGATTGTTCCAATCTTATAATGATTCTGGGTTTTACATTGGCATATAGTACAGCTTCCAGTAAACTCTGGGGATATTGGGTTTTTTCCCTCTGTGATTAGCACCCCTTTAGTTACCTTGCTTTGCTCAGCTTCATCAGTCAAGACTCCTGTCATGATAACTGCTTCTTCCAAAGAATACACGAGGCCTTCCACAAAACTGTTCTCCTTTTTCTTAGACTCTTCAGTGAACTTCTCACAAATCTTCTGCAGTCCTCTCACGGGCTCGTAATGTATTTTGACATATTTCTTGGCAGGAATCATTTTTATTTCTGCTGCAACCAGGAAACCCAGAGTACCACAAGACCAAGGCACTGCATAAAATAGGTCTGAATTTTCAGTCTGCAAAAAGTATGTCATACTAAATCATATATCCATACCGGTAACTCTCAACGACATTGTAAATGATAGCAAAATAACAGTTTGTCTTACTGGTGAACATCTCACAAGGCTTCCATCAGCAAGAACAAGTTCATAGGCCACACAGGTGTGTTGAAAAAGTCCATAGATATGGGATGAAGACTCGATGCCAGTTCCCATGATCAGACCACCTTATCAAGAGAGCAAATAACACATCAAATGAAACACACTCCAAAATGAAGGTGGTTTAAGGGAACAATGCTACTTTTAAGCTCTGGGCATGACTTTTAAGACTATTGGGGGGAAAAAAGAAAAAAAAAAGGAAGTGCTTATGACATAAATACCACAACAGAACACAAGGTTCAACAGAGTAATTCTGGAACCTTTAAAATAATGCAAAATATTACTGCATAAAAAGCCAAGGAAAATGCAGCAAAATCAGCAAGTCTCTTGCCATCACACCAACCCTTACCTACTGTAAGATCATCAAGCTCTGGTACCACAGGAATAGTCCAGCCCATGGGGTTCAGGTGTGCAGTCAACTGGCCCATGGTCACCAAAGGTTCCACACGAACAACCTAAAACAGTGACAAAATCCCAATTCACCCCACCAAAGATAAATTAAGTGTTCAGCATTAAGGATGACAAGATATGGCCAACTGGCTCGTACTCCCATCTGTTAACAGAATTCAGAGACTTGCTTTCCTAAGAGCACTACTAAAAATAGTTGAAACTGTTTAGTGATTCCTCCTCTGCATCAACATCTTGTTGCTCAGTCCCCCAAACCATAAATCAATCTCGTCTTTTAGACTTCAGCACATAAAAGCTAAGCAATTTCATATGCTGTGCTTTTGGACAGCATGATCCAAGCACACACTGTGAAACCTGAAATTTGGTGGGTCTACTGCTACGAGAAAAATACCCTTTGTTCTTTATGGAATCTCATCTCTCCAGCTACAAATACAGTAAAAATAAGCTGTGAACTTCATTATTACGAAAGCTTTGTGAATGTATTTGTTACCTGTCTTTCACTGTCCACTTCCAGAACATCCATTAAGTTGATCATGATGTTCTTATGAATCTTCTTATACTTCCCAACACGAAGTGACACGGTCAACCAGCCGGGCCGGCCAGTGCACATGTATCTTTTGCTGCCTTCGTTTCTCCATTCCCGGACCTGCAAGAGGAAGCAACTGAACTGACACTGTAAGGCTGTTGTCAAATGTATACCAGAAACATTTCTCTGTGAAAAAAAGGTTCATAAACTCCTCGACGTGCACGTTACCTACAAGTAACAAAGCCTGGAGGTCTCTACGTTGAGTAGTGATGCTTTGGAATTCTCTCTGCAGACCTCTGAACTTCTAAATCAAATACCACCAGAGGGGTCTGGCTATGTGGAGGAACCATTTCTAATACCCCATAGCTTTTGGGTTATTTTTGGAGATGGCATTCAGAAAACAAGAATGAAAGTTTTAAAAAAACAACAGGAAAACTTGTATTCTAAGGGAGGTATGATCACTGGCATAAATAACCTTGGTTCTGTGGCTACAGAAGCAATGCCTCCTCCTAAACATGGGGAAAAAAATGGCCTGAGCCTGCAAACGAACAGGCAAAGACAGAAAAGGTGAGAAGGAAAATGAGTAAGCCACAATTTTGCACAGCCACAGCGGTTACCATTTGGAGAACAAACATAACCGTAGCATTTTCTCCAAAGCTCAGCTGCTGCTACAGCTGGTGATAAAAACCCAACCCCAAAGTCAAAGAATAACTCTGTGCATGTCAATACCCCTCTGTACCCGCAAGGAACACGAGGGGCACGGGAGAAAACGCGAGTACGTGTGGCAGAAATACCAGGAATAGTGGAGAGCACAGAAACATTGAGGACAGCATTTCTGGGTGGGAGAAAAGTTTGGTCACCGCCTTCACTGGGCTCTCGGAACTAAGGATGCCGAGCGGCATTCAAAGCCGGTCCTCCCCGCACCGCCACGGGCCAGACCAGCTCCGTGCGGCACCGCGGGTGCCCGAGCCCTGTGAGCGCCCCGAGCGATTCTCGGCCGGACTCGCAGCTGCTCCCGCCGCAACTTCGCCAGGAGTTTCGGACGGGGATTAAAAAAAAAAAAAACCCAACCCTCCCAGGGGCAGAAACCGCCGCTGGTTTTGCTTTGTGCGCTTCTTCCCGCTCCGGACTCGAGGCCGGAGCGTGGCCCGGCTGCGGGAGGGGGTGCGGGAGGCTCCTCGCCGCCAGTCCCCGGGCAGCGCCCGGCGTGCGGGGCGGCGGAGGAAGGGGCCGGGGGCCCAGCTCTCCT